>NW_022259659.1:192874-211372 GCF_009602425.1 Actinia tenebrosa | reverse complement strand
CGGGAGCATGAACTGAAATAACCTTAGGTGATTCGCAAAGGTTTATGTTTATTTAACCTATAATAAGACAAGCCATTTATCTAATGTGACCACTTTGTTCTTAATACCGTCTTAAGATTGTTAAGATCATAATCAAAAGAAACCCATCTCAAGCCTATTCAGTGGCCCCAGTGTGACCGCGGCCTAGGTGTATAATGGATGCTTAAGGTGACTACTTAATCCCTATTTATCGAGTACTTAATTCTGTCTTGCCAGCTAACTAATGTATATTTAATTTGTACTTGAATATTTGACTTAATATGTATTTAAACTACTATACTTAATATATAGTTAATGTGAAACACCTGAATTGCCTTAATAGCTACTTAATATATATTTGTCACATCTACTTACTATATACTAACTGGATTTCATGATTCCTATTACAATGCGCC
This sequence comes from Actinia tenebrosa, assembly GCF_009602425.1. The sequence continues at coordinate 210,938 of NW_022259659.1, read as the reverse complement.
ATCTTCAAAAATTTATCAGGAGTGATTGTTCCTAGTGATTGTTCAATTCACAATTAAGGATTCTTTTGATAGCGAATCATTCATTTCGGGATGGCTTCATGAATTCATTGCAGCAATTGAAGAAGGTAACAGTACAATAAGTTAAAAAAGTCTCAATCAGATAYGAACCAAATCGGCACAAATAAATAAACGTGGTGTATACTCCATTCATGATCCTGGCGTTTCTTATTGTACGATTCGTTTCTATACTATTGTGAATATGAAGATTTATAGTAGACTTCATTGATGCGGTACACATTTGGCTGCATTTAGTCCCTCAAGGTCAGTTATCTTGGCCTTGTCATCGTTAGAATAAGCCGTTTGTCTTGTCACGGAAAACCGATATAATCGTATTATTAAGTGTTCAGTTCTTGTTTGAATCTTCTTGTTTGTAGTGTACTTTTCATCGTAACATATTCTTCATGTTATGTATCATCTTGGCGCCTCCTCTCTAGTTCTGTCCGTCGTTTATTATCTTCTTGTTCTCGTGCTCTCCATTACCAATTATACTTCAGGGATAAAACGGTTTTGTCTCATGTTCTGATTATGACAACATCGCCGGCTTTAGTTTACTGTTTTGCAGGCACGGTGTACTAATATTTCCGTATATACTGACAATCTTCAATCTTCATTCTAGCGAAAGTAAATCTTAAAAGTAGTGCTTTGACTAGTTTGTGCATTCTGCGTATATTTGGCGGACTATTCTAACGAACTTTGGAAAGCGCGCATTAGATTTTGAAATTGAGTATTGGATTTCTTAGCCAATCATATAAGCAGGCATTAATTACAAATTCTTTGACTTGCTTTTTAATTCAAGTTTAGTGTACGAAATCTGACCAACGTGTTCCAGAAATTTAAAGTTAAGCGTTGTACGAAATTTCGTCCTTATATACACTAACTGTAAACCCATGGACGTAAGTCAACATTTTCATTRATATCCTCATCTGCATAGTATCGTCTTCAGTAGGCCAACATCTTTCGGGAATTCATTTAGTTCGGAAAGATAACAAATTCGATTTAAGCACATCCTTTGAAAACCTTGGTTTGCAGAAGTTTTTTTGGAGCCTCGGGAGAATGCATTATTTTATCGATTCTGAGAGATGAAAAGAAAGTGCTGATTTAAGACCATTTTGTTACAGCTTTGTTTGTCTGTGGAGCAAATGCAGGGGACACGTTCTTCTTCAATGAAACATCATTCATGCAAGTGACAACTGCAACCATTCCTCTTAAACAAGGATTTGACCTTACCTTCAGAACATGTCAAGGCGGTGTTTTATTGTATCAAGGGGGACATGGAGATGATTATGTTTTATTACGAGTTAGTCCAGGCACTGTAAACTATAACATATCTGTCAGCCCACCCTATTTTACTCCAAGTCGCTTGACATTACGATGGAAGGTTCTTGGAGTTGAAAGCTCAATTCATGCTGGCAATGAACTTGATAAAAACTACCTAAATACAGTAACTTTTGATCCAGGCAGCTCATCAGTGAATGCAACTATAAAGATAGTTGGACCAAACAGTTACTCTGCAGTAGTGCCAAAAGATATATTAAACTTTACGGGAAGTGGACCCATGTATGCTGGTGGTAACCTCGGTAATACTAGTTCAATTAAGGGATTTGTTGGTTGTATTGAGAGTGGAAGGAATATTCCTCTTGCTATGTCACAAGGAGCAACAAATGTGCAAGCAAGATGTCCACTGGATTCTAAAGCAGGGTGCACTAGGAAAAGTGAGTACCAAACAATAAGGTTTATCATATAATTATATCATCAGTCGTATGTTGAGTTCCTGGCAATTCCATCTGTCAGTTTCATTTAGTCGTGCTCTGAATCAGATCAACCCCGAGGCTGTTTCAGGGTTCGATCTGCTAGTTAGCCATGCTCCACGAAATCTGATCAGCCCAGAGGTTGTTTCATGGTTCAATCTATGAGTTGGCTATGCCGTGACTTAGATCAGCTCAGAGTTGTGAGTTAGCCATGCTCCGACTTAGAACTGCCCAGTGGTTGTTTCAGTCTTCGATAAAATCTGAAGGTTTTTCAATTGAATTCTGCAGAATGCGATTCTGGTTTCACTGGATATTACTGTGAAGTGAACATCAATGAATGTAGTGGAAATCCTTGTCATTCATTCAGTACTTGTGTTGATGGCATCAATTCTTATAAATGCATCTGTGGATCACAGTGGAGTGGGAAGAACTGTGACAGATTTCTTAGTTCACTATGTGATGCCAAACCATGTAAGAATGGAGGAGTGTGTAAGGAATCATTTGACAGAAACAACTACACATGTACATGCCCTGCAGGATGGACAGGAAGGAACTGTGATTCGTCATTTAATCCTTGTGATTTGACACCTTGTTTTAATGATGGTACATGCTACAGGGACACCAACACTAGTAATGGTTTCAAATGCACTTGCCACAGAGGTAAATGCGTGACGTATTCTTATAGAATAGGCATATGGTGTAGACTATACGAATGCGAGATTCACATTCGTATAGCATGTAGGGCGTTGTCCATACAAGGGACCCAGGAATTGGGGAGCAACCAGAACAAAAAATGCAGTTACATTTATAGGGAAAAATTAAATATTAAAGAGAAACATTAGCCATACGTTGAGGGAGCAATTCAGACATACCTTCCAATTGCTAGTTTTTCACGGAATAATTTTGTCCACCTATTATTTTCTTTTCTTTTAGGATTTACAGGCATCCAATGTGAAACTAACATCAATGATTGTGTCTCTCTTCCGTGTGCTAATGGAAAGTGTGTTGATGGTGTCAATAGCTTCACCTGTAACTGCACGGGGTCTGGCTACACAGGCCCGACATGTTCTGACAACATCAATGAATGTACCTCCTCACCGTGTCTGAATAATGCAACATGTCATGACTATATTGGTACTTATGCCTGTAGATGTGTCAGAGGCTTTGATGGCAAACACTGTGAAAACAACATTGATGAGTGCAGTCCAAATTCTTGTGTTAACGGAGGTAACTCGCTTTTGTATTACTGTAATAGCTCCTCTGTGTCATCTTTAGTTGATTATTTTAAAACGAGGTCAAGTGCTAGCTTACATGCGTAGTCTTTGCTATCGTTCTTCAGGTACTTGTACAGATAAGATTGATGGCTTTAATTGTGCTTGCCCTGCTGGTTTTAATGATACAAGATGTGAAAACAACATTGACGACTGTGTTACTAACAACAACTGTAATCCTAACCAAAACTGTGTTGATCAAATCAACCATTACTTGTGTGTCTGTAAACCAGGTAAGTTGAAAACTATACTTGAAAGATGATTTGTCTTAGCAAACCTTATCTTGCATCACTGATCATCTTTCATCAGGTTTCACTGGAAGCAACTGCTCAGTAGATATTGTGGAGTGCTTGAGTAATCCATGCAAGAATAATGGCACCTGTAATGAAGGTGTTAATGGCTACACCTGCTCCTGTTTACCAAGGTTTAATGGTACATATTGTGAACTGGGTACCACTAATGACTGTACATCTCAACCATGTTTGAACAATGGCACTTGTGTGGATGTAGTGGGTGATTTTTACTGCAGTTGTACAAGAGGATTCCATGGAAAAAGGTAACGACATCTAGAATATATAAGAGCAATTCGTGCTGACCACCGGATTAAAATTCACATAATATATGCATGTGATATTTTTTTCACAAATTGTGATATTCAGTTGCTGGAATGTTCATAATTAAAACAAACCCATGAATTTGTATTAATCTATTGCTTGTGTTTTTATTGTAGATGTGAGTTGGATGTTTGTAATCCCAATCCATGTGAGAACAACGGAACATGTAGATTATCTCTGGTCAATAATTATGACTTCAGTTGTACATGTCAACAAGGCTTTACGGGACATAACTGCTCCATAAACATTGATGACTGTCAATTAAGCACGTGTGTGCAAAATGCAACCTGTATTGATGGAATCAATAACTACACCTGTCAATGCCCAGATGGTTACCATGGTGATTTCTGCCAGATCGAAATTGATGAATGTGCATCCAACCCTTGTAAGAATAATGCAACATGTTCTAATGAGATTGGTTATTACAAGTGTCATTGTCTGAGTGGTTTTAATGGTACACAATGTGAGATCAACATAGATGACTGTCCATCACATGGATGTAATAATGGGACGTGTGTAGATGGTGTTAACAATTATACCTGCATRTGCAACAAAGGATTTCAAGGAGAATTCTGTGATAGAGACATAGATGAGTGTCTTAAAAGTATGATGATTGCATTTTAATATTCAGTCGTTTCCCCCAACAGAAAAATATCTTTCAATTAAAAGTTCGACTTCATTACAATGTTTTTCAATTTACAAATTAAAATTCTTTCCTTCTTACATGTTAATTTTGTCCTTAGATGCATTTTGTATGAATGGAGGAACATGCCAGAACACCATTGGCTCATATCATTGTGCTTGTAATGAGTTTACTAATGGTACACGCTGTGAAATGGACATTGATGAGTGTGAGAATAAGACTATTTGTAACACAGGGTTGTGTAGCAACTACATCTACACTGGATACAGGTGCTACTGTGATCATGGATGGACGGGTAAGAAGTGACATTGGATAATCAGATGATTTTGTAAGAGATAGATCAATATCAACTTTATCTTGCAGGGCCGTAGCCAACATTTGGACAGTGATACGTTTTTTTAAGTATTCCGTTTTTTATTTTACATTTGTAATAAATATTCTTACGAGTTAGTCCAGTTAAAGGCGGACCAATCGAACTGGTGGCTGCGGTCCTGTATTGTGTTCTGGCCGGTATCTTTGCAACAGAGGTAATTGACTTCCCCGCTGTAAATTGACTTGTTCATTTCAGGTGACAATTGTTACGAGAACATTGACGAATGTGCTTCTAACAGAGATCCCTGCAAGAATGGTGGAGCATGTGTTGATGGGATAAATAAGTACACATGTGTATGTACCTCAGGATGGGAAGGAAAACACTGTGATCAAGATATAGATGAATGTGCATTAGGATACTGTAAGAATGGTGCTACATGTAATAATGGGAAAGGTAGTTACGACTGTACATGTGTACCAGGATATACAGACCACAACTGTTCTACAGACATCAATGAATGTGCCAGCAACCCTTGCTACAATGGAGCCACTTGCAACGACCATATTAATTACTTTATCTGTACATGTGTTCCAGGCTACACAGGTGAGTTGCTGTTTTAAAAGAATTGGACAATTAGATGGTAGAAAATTGACTTAATTAGTACTTGGAAGATTAAAAAATAGTAGTTATTATGGATGCATGCAAATGAGATGCAAATGAGACAACAACGATTGTATCGACCCGATAGCCTCACTTGTATGATTCTTAAAACAAAGGATTTCTCATTGCGCGCTCAACTGTAATAACAGCTATTATCAGTTCTGAATGGTCAATTCATAGTGACTTGGAAAAAAGCTACGTATTTAAGTCGTAATTAGCTTTTGTTGTTGCTCTTACTGCTGTTGTTAATACTGTTGCTTGTTATTGTTGCTAAATTAAGCTTTTTCTATTCTAAGGTCATAACTGTTCCATTAACGTCGATGACTGTCAATCAAACACGTGTGTGCAAAATGCAACCTGTATCGATGGAATCAATAACTACACCTGTCAATGCCCAGATGGTTACCATGGTGATTTCTGTCAGATTGATGAATGTGCATCCAACCCTTGTAAGAATAATGCAATATGCTCTAATGACACTGGCCATTACAAGTGTCAATGTCCAAGTGGTTTTAATGGTACACAATGTGAGATCAACATAGATGACTGTCCATCACATGGATGTAATAATGGGACGTGTGTAGATGGTGTTAACAATTATACCTGYATATGCAACAAAGGATTTCAAGGAGAACTCTGTGATAGAGACATAGATGAGTGTCTCGATAGTAAGTATGTTGAATGGATTTTGATATTCATGCCCAGTTGTCTCTCCCAACAGAAARATATATCTTCCAATTAAAAGTTCGACTTCAACAATGTTTTTAAAATTCTTTTCTTCTTACATGTTAATTTTGTCCTTAGATGCATCTTGTATGAATGGAGGAACATGCCAGAACACCATTGGCTCATATCATTGTGCTTGTAATGAGTTTACTAAAGGTACACGCTGTGAATTGGACATTGATGAGTGTGAGAATAAGACTATTTGTAACACAGGGTTGTGTGTTAATAARCAATACACTGGATACAAGTGCTACTGTGATCAAGGATGGACAGGTAAAAAGTGGCTTTAGTTACTCAGATGATTTTGTCAGAGAGGTGGATCTTTAAGATGTCTTTGTCTAACAACATTATTGCTTGGCTTTTGACTGTGGTCGGTTTTTTCATTTACGTTTGTATATGGATATTTTTACGAGTTGGTCTAGTTAAAGCCAGACCAATCGAACTGGTGGCTGCGGTCCTGTATTGTATTCTGGTATCTTTGCAACATAGGTAATCGATTTTACCCCTGTACATTGACTTGTTCATTTCAGGTGACAATTGTTACCATAACATTAATGAATGTGGTCATAAAGGAAACCCCTGCAAGAATGGTGGAATTTGTGTTGATGGGATGAATAAGTACACATGTGCATGTACCTCAGGATGGGAAGGAAAACACTGTGATCAAGATATAGATGAGTGTGCATTAGGATATTGTAAGAATGGTGCTACGTGTAATAATGGGTATGGTACTTACAACTGTACATGTGTACCAGGATATACAGACCACAACTGTTCTACAGACATCAATGAATGTGCCAGCAACCCTTGCTACAATGGAGCCACTTGTAACGACCATGTTAATTACTTCAACTGTACGTGTGTTCCTGGCTACAAAGGTGAGTTATCTGTCAGAGGTGTGGTTCAGAAATCTTTAAAATACATAGTTTACATGTCTTTATATTTCACTCTGCAGGGTATAACTGTTCCATAGACATAGATGAATGTGCCTCTAATCCTTGTCAAAACAACGCTACATGTAGTGATTTAATCAATGAGTTCAACTGCTCTTGTCCAGCTAATTATACTGGTCGTCTTTGTGAGTATACAGGCTTTCGCTGTCGGCCCAACAACCCTTGCATTAATAACGGCACGTGTTTGGATCAAGGCCTTGACAATTACAAATGTAGCTGTATACCAGGATTTGGTGGGAAGAATTGTGAAAACAGTACGACTATCAACATGAATGGCTCTTCTTACATGGCATTCAATGTTGGTAAAAGTATCCTAACTATATCATTACAGTTCAGGACTACTTTGATATATGGAGTCTTGGCAATTGACTCTGGAGGTAAACTCTTGATACAGTTAAAAGGAGAAGGATTATTAGTGAGTTATGACATTGAAAGGCGTACTGTTGGCTCTAATGCAAACCTAACTGATGGGCAATGGCATCAAGTCGTCGTTAACCTGACCAGCACATCTACTCAAATCAACATAGACAACTCTTCTTGCAGTGATTGTACAAAGACGATGAGCCGTTCATCCAATGATGTCTTGTCAAAGCTGTTCATTGGTGGAGCAACAAATATCGGAAATATGAAGCTGTTGATTGGCTGTATTCGTGCAGTTAARGTTAATGGACTGACAGTAATCCCAACACAGAGTGATGTAAAACTTGTTAATGTCACCAGTGGGTGTCCACGTGTACCAGTATGCCAGCCTAATCCATGTGTTAACGGAAGATGCATCGATGAATGGCTTGATTACAAATGTGAATGTAACAGGCCATGGACTGGAGACCATTGTAATAAAAGTAAGTTTATCTATTCAAAAAATWTTTTTTTCTTACATGAGATTAGGTGCTCAAGATGATTAAAGCTAAATTTATATTATTTATCTACAGCCTTCATCGCAGGAACATTTGGTGCACAGACAACACTTAACAATGCTGCTCTAAGAAGAAGGAGGTCACTTTTACAGTCGAATCTTAACACAAGCTATGCAAAGTTTGCGACTCCTACAACATTCGGCATGTTAAGTGAGCTGTCTTTCTTCATAAGAACAAGAGAGAGTAGTGGTTTGATAGCTTTTTTTACTGGGGCTTCAGGCCACATTACGGTGATCCTTTCTAACGGCTCTATCTCGCTACAGTCTACTAAAGAGGGCTCCAAGAACTTGTTAACTCTCAACCCAAAAGTCAACGATGGACAATATCACTTTGTTGCCATAAATGTTAATGAGTCTAAGGTTGATAATGTAACTGGTTCTGGTATGACTTTACCTTCGTCTATTGATTTGTCAAGTACATACCTTGGTGGGCTTAAAAATTGGTTAGAGTTCTCAGAAGATGTTGTCATGACAAGGAAAGGTTTACGTGGTTGCATTCAAGACATGCGTCTTAACAACAAGCTCTTCTTGTTTTTCAAAGACCCTACATCTCTAGACAGTTATCAACTTGTTGAGAATCAAGGATTGGGTAAGGGCTGTCCAGGAGAGGATATGTGTGCTTCTTTTCCTTGTGGAGGCAAAGGAAGATGTGAAGATACTTGGAATGATTTTAAGTGTTACTGTAATCGATTTTATGGTGGAAGAAACTGTTCGCTTTATGGCTGCTCACTGGTACAACCATGTGATGGAGGAAGCAAATGTATGGATGTTGATAATGGGCAGTTTGAGTGTAAGTATGATAGTCAAAAATGATGTGGTTGGGTGAGGGAACTTGTATGTACTCGTTAATAAATTAATACTAATATACATATTTTCAGTGCTGGAATTACCTGTTAACCGACTTACATAACACAAGTAAAACTCAATAACACATTCTACATTTAATGAGCAAGGACGGATTCCTAACTTTAACGTCTTTAGTACCCAGTTCCAGAATCTCTGTTCATAAAGCCCAATTTTCTCTTTTCACAGGTGTCAGTCCTGCTACATTTAATGCAAGCCTCAGCAAAGCCAAGTTTACATTGGTTTCTAATTCCCACATGACTCTTAAGCCACATTTCTTGTTTAGCCTGAGAACCCGCCAGAATCATGGAACGATATTCACTGCATCGAAAAACAACCAGAAACTGATAGTCAGAATAGACAATGGCACTCTAAATGTAACATATGATCTCGGGCGAGCAGCAGGAAATATTTTATCAGGTAAATACATTAATATGTGTTGAAGAAATTTTAAATCTCAAAACCTCTCTTGGGTAGCCTGCGTTGGGGGGAACCGTTTTGCACAGAAACTCTTTCCATCATGAGATTTATGTGACCTATCAACACAACCTGATCAGATCTTTTTGATTTGACTGTCATTATTCTGTATATTTACTCTTTACAGCGAAGGCTATAAACGATAGTAAATGGCACAAAGTAATGGTCAATCTATCAAATTCAGCTAAGCTGGAGATCGATGGAACAGTGGAAAGCTTTTCAGAACCACCATTAACTGAACAGGCTCTTCAAAACCTTCTTAATGTGACATCTCTTTATATTGGATCTGACACACAAATACCTTTCAAAGGTTGTCTTGACAACCTCCGAGTAGGTGGGGCTTTGCTGCCATTCAAACAGTATTACAACTCCAATTACAATGTCAGTCACGTGACACCATTGAAGCCTAGTTTTGATGTGAAAATGACTGGTATTTCTCTTGGTTGTCATAGTGATGATGCATGTAGGTTTCAACCCTGTATTCGTGGCAATTGCTCAGATGATTGGTATGCTTTTAAGTGCGCATGCCCAAATGGATATGCAGGAACAAAGTGTAATAATACAGCTAACATGACGTGTGCCCACCAACCATGTTTTAACAATGCCAGATGTTCCAACAACATGACAGCACATTTGGAAAGCAGTTTCCAAATCAGTGATTTTGGTAAAGACAGGTTTGTATGTCAGTGCCCAGCAGGATATCAAGGAAGACAGTGCAAGGAAGAAACAGACGAATGTTCACCATCACCTTGTCTGAATGGAGGCAACTGTAAAGATTTTCATCTCAACTACAGTTGTTCTTGTGTTACTGGCTATACTGGCAGAAATTGTGAGATCAACATTGATGACTGTGTTGGAAATAACTGTACAAACGATGCAACATGTGTTGACGCTTTGAATAAGTACACATGTCACTGTACTGAAGGATTTAATGGCAGATTCTGTCAACACGATATTAATGAATGCCACCTAAAAGTATGTTATGAACCAGGTACAAATAACTGTACTAACACTGTAGGATCGTATGAATGCAAATGTAAGGAACGTTATTATGGAAAAAATTGCGCGTATAATGCTACCGAGTGGTGCAGGGTAGGAAAGCCCTGTCACCATGGAGATTGCAATGGAAACTCTACTGGATTTTATTGCTCTTGTTTTGCTGGGTGGGAAGGCATAACTTGTGATGAGGATATCCACGAGTGTGCGAGTAATCCGTGCAAATATAATGGTACCTGCATAGATAGTCATACTTGGAATCAACAATTGTTTCCTGGATACTTCTGTAAATGCGTTGAAGGATACATAGGAAGGAATTGTGAAGAAATTTACCATACCCCTCAGAAAAATAAGCAAGGTATGTATGTCTACATGATTATACGTCACATCTAAAAATAAAGTGCTACTTTGTAGGATGAATATCTCATGGTTTTCCATGTAATCTGTTAGTTTCTTCATTCTAATTTCAACCCGGAATATTTGTTTTTCTGACTATTCGCGATATTGACCAGGAAGCAGAATTGTATATATACGAGTTCTTTTTTTTTCCAGACTCAGCGACCTATGTATATTTGGTTTGCATCGTACTCCTTGTAATCATTATTATCATCCTGCTTGTCATTGTATTGAAGCAACGCAAAGAAAGTAAGTAGTGAACGAGCTGACCGACCGACCGACCGACTGACTGTGAGTGTCGGTTCCTCTGTGTTACCGTGTGAAAGACTAACTGATTGAACAATTTTTCCCGCCAGTTGAATTTCATTGTAGGAAAAACGCCAAACCATCCGACCCAAGGTCTGTAGCACTGTACATTGATATTAATATATTTAACATTTGATCTTCTTTCCACTGCTCAATGTTTAGTAAACTAGTATTGTATTTTTCTTTATTTTCCAGGGTTTTTCATTCTCCTGATCCACAACCAGAACAAGTTTATCATAACGTATGCCTTTTCCAAATTCATTATTGCGCATATTTAGAAATTTTTCACTAATAATTCAGGGGGATGGGGGCTTACATGCTTTTCCTCAAGTATGGTTGGGCACGCCACGGTACGATCGTGTCAAATGCAATAACGTGTTTAGTGTTGTTTTTGAACCAGTAGAAGGGCAATGCCAATCAAGTTATTTTTTATTTTGTTGTCATGCAGGAGGGAATTTCACTGGAATCTTTAACGTCGTCTTCGACACCAGCCAATGACGACTACGAACCAATAGACCAATTTGTCACAGATCAACATCAACTACCCAACACGCATACTCAAACAACTACCGCGACCACTTACGACAACGATCATCACCCTTACAACAACACTGAGCATGTGTCTAATAGTGATATCGCTGAACAAACTGGTGGTAGTAATGGATTGTCATATTACACTACAGCGCATGACGCTGAAGACACTACCGCTGTACAGCAATCCATAGATATGCTGGACTTGAGTACCAATCATGTTAAAGTTCCAGTTCAAAATCATTATCAAGAACTTGTCTCATCAGGAAAACGTAGTGATCAAGGAGTCTACCAAGATCTTAGCCCTGATACCAGGCAAGAAGACAGAACTAAAGGGCCTGGTAACTACGCGTCTCTGAGAGGTTCTGCTGTACAAGAATATCAGGGGCTCGTTAGATCTGTTCAACTTGATATGAATGATCTAAATGAGTGCAATGCTTAATAAAACAGGTTAAAAACTGGTATACCCTGCTTTAAGCAGGAAAAATAAACTAAAATAAGATAAAATACAAATTATAAAACAAAAGACAAAATTAACAAAAGTATAATAATATGCAGCCAACGTAACCAGAACATATTTCGTTGTATTATTTTAGTTTCTTTGGTTTTCTTTTATGCTCGACATACCAAATTTTAGTGAGCATTTTTAACGCTATAATTTGACAGGAAATACGTCTTAATGTTGTTGATCCTCACTGACCGGGGGGATTGGGAAAGAGGAAACTATTATGCGAAGAAAAAACACAATTACTAAATTAATCGAACACTACGCTTGGTAACGATCCTTGGTAAGTATTCTATTTATTTGATGTTGTATGGAATTTTGAAATCAAAATATTTGTGTTTTTTCTCCTTCATTAACGTCTTAAAAACAACATTTGGTGTTTACAACTTAAGAAATCCAGCCCTAAAGCGAGCGAGCATTGTTTAGTTAATWAACCTCGTTAAAACTATAACGCTCAAAATGATAATTTAGTCCATTTGTCAAAGAGTATAACTCACTCGGTTCTTGGTCAAAACAAAGTATTAGTCACCAGCCAGTCTGCCAGTGTTTTCCAAAATACTTTACTCGGAAAGTTTCTAAATTTCTGAGGCATTTTTTCTAGAACGAAGCACAGTAATCTAATATAGTGGAGTGCAACCACACATGACTTAAAATCTATCGAGATATATAAATAACGATGAAACAGCTGTTATGTTGGTTGATCTAACAAGACAAGCCAAGGGCACTAGGACACCGAACGTGGTTGGATTTCTATATAGCTTTTTTTTTCTTTCGTTAATTTGAATTAAGGCGACTGCCTACTTTTGAACAACGATGTGCGCGCGCTCAAAAACCGCTGAAAAATCTACAAGATTTTATTGAAGAACTATACGCGTTTTGAGCTTCTACAAGGCAAAACCCTCAACTTTTGCACGGGATTCTCTTTTTTTTTAATAGCTCATTCGAAAAAAACTCCTAAAAATCTAGGTTAAATCAACATTTTAGAAAAAGTTTATATCAGTATACATGAAAAAAATTTTGTAGGTATTTTTGTTCGACTTTATGAGATTTTTTAAGAGCACCGAAACTACAAAATATGACAAATCAATGTATCTCTTTATCTTTTTGTCGAAAATATCTATGCATTATTGTAGAATGATTGACTAGCCGTCATTCGTGAAATCATATAGTCTGCAAATAACTATCATCTTATGAATCTTAATGTTTCGGCGATTCAAATCGTTTGACCTTTGGAAGAAAACATCTGCATTATAACAGCGACGGAATACGGACACAAGATAAGTAAACAAGCATATACGTTTAATTTAATTCAAATAGGGGACTGGTCATAAAGTAAAGAGGGGGTGGAATGTGATGACCCAACCCCAGTTTAGAAGCAAACTTTTTAGTTGTCAAATTTTATCAACAGCCAACTTCTTTGAAGGAGTTTAAAATTATGTGACCCACCCCCTGATTTTGCCCCCCCCCCCCACATACTTTATGACCAGTTCCTTATCGAAAGGAAAAAAACTACTATAGAAATCCAACCACGTTCGGTGTCCTTGGTTGCCCTTGGTTAACCATCGTCAACCAACATGGTGGCTATGACGTAACATGCACCACGAGAATTCTTTAACATATTTTTTTGTTCTTTTTAGGTCTTATGATCAAATACCCGCAGACTAATTCCCATTTAAGCATATCCACAACAGTCAATTATTTCCGGTACTTAATGATTATTGAATTTCAAAACACTGTCTTGTCTCGAATGTGATTATAATAAACGTTGGATTAATAATGATAGTCTGATGACCCCGCGCTGGACAAAATATGAAACGACATAAGGACAAAGTAAATATAAATAACTAAAAAATAAATAAAAATAAATAGCAATTAAAACATTTTCACTAGTTGACATGCACTAAAATCATTTCTGATCAAACACGGAATCTTGAAGATTTCATTATTATTCATTTCAAAATGATTTATTACGGGAATGGGATAGTGAAATGTTACTCCTATTAAACCTTTTCAATTCTCTTCCTTCTTTTCTTTCTTTTCCAGTTCTTGTAGCTTTTCATTATGCATATGGCCAGGAATCAAATGGAAGAGAGAAAACATTCTCAGGAATTATATGCGACTGGCATTCCTTCCAGCCAAGACTCCATGTCTTGTCATCAAGGTAGAACACTCTAGAAACAATGTTTTACACATTATCGCTCGTCCGTTCCGCCTCCACGCTTAGAGACTGTAACGGTACAATGACCGAAAGGACTTATGGGTCCCGAAAACTTGGACCCGGCGTGCTTTGGGAACCAAAATACTCGTTCACAGTCTCTCTCGTTTTCGCCGCCATCTTGAAAATATTGAAAGGAGAGAGACTGTGGAAGAGTAGTTTCCAAAAGCACGCTGGGTCCAAGTTTTTAGGACCCATAAGTCCTTTCGGTCATTGTAACGTTACAGTCTCTTAGCGTGGAGACGGAACGGACGAGCGAGAGGCTGTACGTGGAAAAGTCTAATTATTAAGTCGCCATGTTGGGATTAATTAATTATCCAATTAAAACATGGAGGATCGATGACGTCACGCAAATATAAAAATCGTCATTTGACACCTAACTGTAGCAGTTAACATAAAAACGTACCTGTGGTCTTCGAGAACTTTGAGATTTCCTGGTTCACCGTCTAGATAAAGTGTTTTTTCTTCTTTTGCTCGACAGATACACCAAACTTTGTGTGGGTCGTAATTGTGCTCTTTTTCGCTGTCCTCGTTTTGTTGACCATCATCCTTTTAGTTATCATACGTAAACAACACAAGATAAGTAAGATAATATTATACCGACTCTTATAAGTTTTATTTAAAACTGGGAAAGCATTATAGCCCCCCTTCATTCACTGCTCACCTCCCCCTTCGTACCCCCCCCCCCCCGCAAATAAAATAAAAAAACCAATCGCATTTAATGTATAATGTACCTATCTACTGAATGTTAACTAAAATATATTTTTCAAAACTTTGCAAAGCGTTCTGCCATTCACGAATCTGCGTTATTCTCACATTAATAAACCATTCCGACTCGGGTTGAAGTGACTGATTGTGTGCATGACTCATATGTTCTGGGGGACATATTTTTAAGATGATCATGATGCATTGCCCACTCTACCCATTTATATTTCTCTCAACCTCGAAATGTGGCTAATATATGAGTTTAAACGCTCCTGAAGAACTGAAGAGTAGCACTTATAACTATAGGCATTAGTCCATATTTAATAACGAGAGTAGTTATGGACTTCTGTTAAAGACCATGCATACACAGGTTATTTTAGAGTTTGTGTTGGTTTTGTTTTCAGTCATCAAACAAAGCAGAAACATTGTCAGGCAAAGGTTGGTGTGAGTTTATAATCCGTTATGTTAATAGAATGTTGCTTGTTTATCTCGAAACTGATGAAATACACAATAGTCTCTTTCACAGTTCCCTGCGACATCTTGAAAGGTAGCCATGCCTTTTAATCAAAGCGAGACGAACGGTGAGCTTGCAATGATAGAGACATGTAAATAATTGTCCAAGGTGCTAAAAAGAGGTCTCTATTTTTGCAAGATAGTTGTGGCAGTGCGCCGTGTGGGATGGGCTCGGATATCAAATAAGAACATGCGTAATAAGTAAATTACGAGCCTTAGATGAAACGACTGAAGAAGAGTGCCATACAAGCCTTTCACAACTTCAAGTCGAGTAAAAAATGAGCCAGCTCAACTAGAAACTGTGGACAGCTGTTTCGGCCTGTATTGGGCCTCGTCAGCACAGTGTATCTAGTGAGCTGGCAATCCCACGAAAAAATAGTACTAGATAGATGTGGCAGTGCGCCGTGTGGGATGGGCTCGGATATCAAATAAGAACATGCGTAATAAGTAAATTACGAGCCTTAGATGAAACGACTGAAGAAGAGTGCCATACAAGCCTTTCACAACTTCAAGTCGCGTAAAAAATGAGCCAGCTCAACTAGAAACTGTGGACAGCTTCATCTAAGGCTCGTAATTTACTTATTACGCATGTTCTATTTTTGCAAGCTCACCGTTCGTCTCACTTTGATTAAAAGGCATGGCTACCTTTCAAGATGGCGCAGGGAACTGTGAAGGGGACTATTGTACCTTTTACTACCTACACTGTATATTTAACATTTGATCTTCTTTCTACTGCTCAATGTTTAGTAAACTAGTGTTGTATTTTTCTTTATTTTCCAGGGTTTTTCATTCTCTTGACTCACAACCAGAACAAGTTTCTCATAACGTATGCCTTTTTGAAATTCATTGTTGCATATTTAAGAATTGTTCACTAATAATTCAGGGGGATGGGGGCTTAATGCTTTTCCTCAAGTATGGTTGGGCACGGCACGGTACGATCATGTCAAATGCAATTGGTTTTGAACCAGTAGAAGGTCAATGCCATTCAAGTTATTTTTTGTTTTGTTCTCATGCAGGAGGCAATTCCACTGGAATCTTTAACGTCGTTTTCGACACCAGCCAACGACGACTACGAACAAATAGACCAGTTTGTCATAGATCGACAACATAAACAACATCAACTACCCAACACACATACTCATACAACTAACCCCACTACTTATGACAACACTAAGCATATGTCTAATAGTGATACCGCTGAACAGACTGGTGGCAGTAATGGATTTTCATATTACAATACAGCGCATGACGCTGAAGACACTACCGCTATACAGCAATCCAGAGATATGCTGGACTTGAGTGCCAATCATGTTGAAGTTTCAGTTCAAAATCATTATCAAGAACTTGTCTCATCAGGAAAACGTAGTGATCAAGGAGTCTACCAAGATCTTAGCCCTGATACCAGGCAAGAAGACAGAACTAAAGGGCCTGGTAACTACGCGTCTCTGAGAGGTTCTGCTGTACAAGAATATCAGGGGCTCGTTAGATCTGTTCRATTCGATACGCATAATCTGAATGAGTGCAATGCTTAATAAAACAATAATGCTTAATGAAATTATTTACAATCACAGTTACTACTGGGTTACAACATCAAAGCTTTTACRACGCCAGTAGTTACTGGCTTACAAAAATTAATTTACAATCACAGTAACTGCTGGGCCCGGGGGGTGTACTATCCCCCGACTTGGGAAGGGGTGTGCCGCCAGGACCTCAAAACCCTGACCCTATCCCAGACCTAAAATTTTGATTTTACATACCCTACCCCAGACTAAAACTAAGAATTGTACACCCTATCCCAGACTAATAGAGGGAAAAGACGGCTATTCAATAGATTGCAATCAATATTTATTAACGTTTTTATTGTTTTTGTGCCGTCAGAAAGCGTAGCCTATTCGCCAGACAAAAACGACCGAATCGTTAACCCTATCCCAGACAAAAATGATACCCTATCCCAGACAAAATGTCCAAAAATGATACCCTACCCCAGACCTACCGAAAAGCCGAAAAACCATACCCTATAGGGCGGCATATACCCGTATAGCAAATATAGGGGAGTAAACCCCCCCTCCGGGCTACTGGGTTACAACATCACTAAAGCTTTTTCTTTTGTAAGACAGTAGTTACGGCAATTTGTTGCGCGTTTTGTACTTTGTTGCAAGACAGTAGTTATACCGTCACGTATTTTGTGATAAACCAGTAGCCACTGCAATTTATGAAAAGTGTTTTGTATTCCTTTGTAAGACAGTAGTTACAGAGTCTGAAGTGCTTCGATGCTGCCTCGCCAGGAGTTCACTGTCATCAGTGAGAACGTGAAAGAACAAATATGAAATACTTTACCTTGATATTATCCAACTTTGATAAAAAGACTGTATGAAATTAAGACCGTTCTTCTTTTGTAAATTTATGAAGAGAAATGCGGACTCACGGATGATTTTAGCTCTGATACAGGCTGTGTAAAATAATAAGGAATAGAGTATTTGTAATTTGGAGGCGTTCCAGGCCGCAAAAACAGAAAAGACTATGTTCTAGCTATACAGTCTTTTAAAAAGGACAGTATCATCTGTTAACAAAGACTTTAAAACCCTGCAATAAGTACTACTACTACTACTACTACTACTACTACTACTACTACTACTACTACTACTAATACCACTACCACTACTAATAATAATA
>NW_022259659.1:172071-186039 GCF_009602425.1 Actinia tenebrosa | reverse complement strand
GGGCACGGCTAACTCACAGATCAAACCCTGAAACAACCTCTGGGCTGATCTAAGTCAGGGCACGGCTAACTCACAGATCAAACCCTGAAACAACCTCTGCGTTGATCCAAGTCAGTGCATGGCCAAGCTAACTCACAGATTGAATTTAGGGTGTTGGGTTTCGTCAAGGAATCATAAGGATGTTGGAAAAACTTAGAACCTAGAGAAAAACGACTAAATTGAATTTTTTTTAGTACTTTTCTTGTTTGGTACTGATTAGATTCGAGAACTTCAAGACGTTGCTGCTGAATTGGCACAGAGAATGGACAAGATACGAGATGATCTGCGAAGAAAAGAAGAAGAGCTGAACAACTTGAATAATGCGCTCAATTCTACATTACCTAGTGATCCAGCTTACGTGAGTCTGTTAGGAGAAGATAGAGTTAACCATGTTATTCTAGCAATGTCTTAACGGCTGTAGGCTCTTTCTTACGTTAGGAAATAATGGTGATGGTGGTGATGCATGGGCGTAGCCATGATTTTGCATTGGGGGAGGGGGGCAAAACCCGTTTTCAGAACATCGGTAAGTCGAAGTTATCACGTGAGTACATAGGTTTTTATGTTTTTACAGCGTGAGAATGGGGAGGGCCGGGCCCCCTTGGCCTCCCTGGCTACGCCCCTGTGATGGTGTTGGTGATAATAATACTGTTACTGAAGATGATGATGATGATGATGATGATGATGATGATGATGATGATGATGATGGTGGTGGTGAAGATGATGATGATAGTGGTGATGATGATGATTGTTATGTCAAACATTGTCGTTGCTGTCATCCTCATCATTCATTAGATTCTTTGTTTGATGTTTTCTTAGGATCAGTTAAAGACAAGGCTTACAGCGCTTCAAGATCAGTTACGCAACGCTTTGAAAGAGTACGATAACTTAAAGCAAGACCACGACAGAACATTACGAACACTGGAGGACGAAATGGCGGAATTACAGCGACTACAAGATGAACTCGCTGCCAAAAGTGAGCACGTAAAATTTCACATTTTTCACAGAAAAAATTCAATCCTATGTCTTGTTCGAGTCCACTATTCAGTGAGGCAAAACGATCCTTTATGGGTTACAGCTATCTTCATGAGGGGGTGGCGAACTGATTGGGAATGTGTACTGAGTATTTTGTTTGCTGTCTAGGGAGAGAAGGAGAAGGGCAAGGCCAACTCAAGGAAGAACTCAAAGACATCATAGACGAGTTGAACCATCACTTGGATTCAATGAGGCAGAAGGTTGAGCAACAGGAGAAAAAGATCGCTAGACTGCAGCAGGATAATGACGGATTGGTCAAACAGTTAAGGGAGCAGCACGCTCAGATAGGAGAGAATAACCACTTGAAGAATGGTATAGCCAAGCTGCAACAACAACTACAAGGTTAGTGCGGACAAGAACGTTTGTATCATATCAGAGGTCTATCTATGGAAATCACTGGAACACCTAAAAATAGTTCCTTAGCCTTCGTTTGCACATCTGTCTCTCTCCATCTCCCTTATCTCCCTCATCATCCCTCATCTCCCACCATCTCCCTCATCATTACCCACCACCACGACTACCACCACGACTACCACCGCCACACATACCATATATACATACACAACGTTGCGAGTGTTGTTCCCTGCAGAAAATTCTCATCTCCCATTATCCACTACCCACCACTTCCATCCATACCACATATATATACACAACGTTGCGAAATGTTTCCTACAGTTAATTCTTTATTTCAAAATATTTTCCCCTCACCTCCCAAACCCTCCCCTTTATCTCTCTTTATCTCTTAAGGAGTATTTCATGATTAGAAAAATCTTTAGAATGGATATGGGATGCCTGTGGCGTAGTATTTACGCGTAAGACAGAGCAATAGTCACGACTAACTTGCTTGCATTGTTTTTCAGCTGCTCAAGATGCCCTCAACAGAGAGAAGGCTAATGCCAACGCCTTACGACGGCGACTTTCCGAACTGGAAGGCCAGGTGGCTAAGGGCAGTTCTTTGGAACCTCTTCTTGCTGACACCAAAGCGAGGCTGAAGGCTGCTGAGGCGGAAGCGGAGGAACTACGAAATGCGTTGGATCAGCTGAAGCAACAAATGAAGGTATGATAACATACGAGTGCCGAGTCTTCCTCGTCCACTTAAGGCGGGAGCAGGGCATAAGTCCGACACCGGAGCCTGCGATATTTATGGTCAGTACCGAGAAGAGGGTTATCTCCGATACTTCGGTAACCGCTGAACACTATTTACGTAATTTTTATAGCGCGCATGACTCCATGGCATTCATGTTGGATGATTTTTACAAAAATTTGTCATCCAATATGGTGCTCATATCTTTTGATGTTTTGCTCTGTTTTAAATGACTCGAATAAATTTGGGCATATGTTTTCAAGGCTGATCGCCAAGCTGCAGATGACAGAATTCGCCGAGAGCAAGAGAAAGTAGAGAAGGCATTGCAGGCAGCAAAGGCGGGCTTTGAAAGAGAAAAACAGATGAAGGACCTTGGGATACAGGTGGATTTACTCAAGGTACAGGAAACGATGCAAGAATCCATCCATCTTTCTCACTCCCACTCACCATCCTTTCAGCTAATTTGATCTCATCCTTCTGTTAATTAAGTCGTAAATACAGAATGCCCGTGTACATTGTTAATTATAGCTGCGTATTATATTTACGCATAGGCAAGGAACGATGAATTGGAGCAACGGTTGAAGGAGCTTGAAGAGGATCTGAAAAACTCCTTGGACAAAGACGAAGTCCTTGACAGGCTGGCTGATCTAAGAGATGATATTGATACCGAGAGAGAGACTGTTCGTCAACCATTAGGACGTGGTGATGAGTTGGGAGAGACGTTAGGGGATCTGCATCAAAGATACTTGGATATGCTTGCAGCACTGAAGAAAGAGAAACAAGGAGATAAAGTTGATAAGAATAAGGTACGGTGGACTGTTCATAAGTAATGGTGATGTTGGTGATGACAGTGTTGGTGATGATGATGGTGATAGTGATGATGATGGTGGTGGTGGTGGTAATGATGATAATGGTGATGATGATGATAATGATGATAATGATGGTGATGATGGTGGTGGTGGTGGTAATGATGATAATGGTGATGATGATGATAATGATGATAATGATGGTGATTATGATGGTGGTGGTGGTGATGGTGATGATGATAATGATGGTGATGGTGATGAGATGGGGATGATGTTGCATGATGATGATGGTGGTGGTAGTAATAATGATGGTGATGATGGTGATGGTGATAGTGATGATAATGTTGATGAGTTATCGCTGAACTAAAACTATACTTTCCTCTGTTCTATCAGATGGATGGTTTGATAAAAGATCTCAATGCTAGAATAGAAAACCTACAGAACGCACTTAAGCAAGCTAACGATCGTGCAAGACAGGTACGAATACAGTATATATATGTGACCATATAGATTGGTCTCTCATTGTTATATATATATTGCATATATTGCATAAATATTATTCTTGTTTCGTAGATGGAGATGGAGAACGAAGACAAGGAGGCTAAAATACATCAACTAGAAGGTGATCTGAGAAGACTAAAGGACAACCTGGCAAGACAAGGAGACATGCAGAACGAAGTACTCATTTTGAAATTTATCGTTATAAATGCTCTGTTTCAAAGGACCACTTCGACGATACGGCGGCCATCTTGAATCGTAATGCATTATGGGGCGTCCAGGTGGCAAAACAAAACAAAGATAGCGAATAATATGTAGATTTTATTCATTCATTCGGTCTTATATTTCTTTATTCATTCATTTATTCATTTTTCGCCATACCGTTCTACCTGGGCTACCTGTTGTCAGATCGTGACCAAGTCATGTCATAACTCTGGCCACCTGTTCATCAAGCACCTCTCATCCAGCCACTTTACACCAACAGCATTTTGAATTTATCTTTTACAGCTCGCACGACAAAACGCCGCCCATGACAGAGAAGTTAAAGGGTTAGAAGACGAAATAGCAAAGCTAAGGGATCGAATAAAACAGATGAGAAACGCCATGGAACGAGAGGTCTTTATGAAATGTTTTTTTCTTCTTATCGTTTATTTCTCTAGCACCTTTCTCCACAAAAACCTACTCTTCTTATTGACAGACATTAGGGTTGTTAGCAGTTTATCCAGATTTGTGTTTTGGGCCGGTCTATTAGTTGCGATTATTTGAATTCAAAACAAAATAATATCTTATTTGACTGTTTTCTCGGCTTTTCCGGTTTTCTTCCGCGCAAAAAGAAATCTTCTAGATTTCGATTCGATCGTGGAAAGAGGGCTGTAGGTTTGTTAGCCAGTGGCTATTAAGTGCTACCCTCGTAAAACAAGGATTACTCTTGTAATCATGTAATAACTGTTATTCCTATTCGATCGTGGAACAAGAGCAGCGTGCTTGTAAGCAGCAAGAGGTATCGGCCAATGATTAATATTATTTTTTATCTGTTGGCCGGATAGACTAAATAAATATATGATGTTTGCATAGCGTTGCTTGGTCTAGAGGAACAAACTTAAGTTACTTAACGGTTATCAAAGAGACCAGTGACTATTTTCCAACTCTGTGAGCTTGCCGACTTGCTGTAAACCTTTTCTAAGTTTCAGTTGGATAAAGCCGGTTATCGACATCGGGCTTCCTGTGGAAAAGTTTTTTTTTTTAAACAAGATGTTATGGTTTTTAGGTCGATAATGCTCGAGCGCCTTTAGAAAACAAGATTCGTGACCTTGAGGACAGATTAGACCAGCTACATGATCGATTAGTCAAGGCCAAAGCGGAAGCCGACAGGGTAAGGTTTACATCGCATTTTTTTTCTAATCATCGTTCCTTACTCTCGTTATCATGCTAACGCGCGCGGGGTTGTCTTCGCGACGAAATAGATTATGTTTGTCGTGGACGTCAATCAAAGCGTTTCCATGACATCGTCGCGAAACATGCAACGTTTTCAAAGGCACGTGTCTATGGATGTCATGGAAACGCCTTGATTGACATCCGTGTAAATGTAGCTGAAAGCGACGGTTAATCGTAATATTCCGCGTGTGTTCTTGATAACGAGTTTAATCTAAGATATAGGAAGTAGAATGTATTCCTATAGAATACTTATACATGTTTCTGTGATAGCTGAAGGGATTACACGATGATCATGCTGCTGCCAAGAAAGAACTCCAGGATCAGATAGCATCTCTTGCTGATGCTTTGCAAGATGCTAACGATCGGACGCAATACCTGGTAAGTTTTCATCAGGGAGGGTGGGGTGTGGTGGCTCCCCCCCTCCCCTCCCCYCCCCCTCCATTCAAAATAATTATCATACATGGATGGTATTATTTCTAAGTCCCAGATTCCATAATGTTTTGTGTTTCCAGGAAGATCAGCGCGCAAATGACCGACGCATGTACCAGGGTAGGATCAAAGAACTTCAAGATGAACTTGGACGCGCTAACGAGAGACTACAAAGAGCGCTGGCTGAAAACAACGACCAAGTATGTTTTATAGTGCAACACATTTTTTACCATTTTCTCCTTGCTTGCAAAAGAATGCGTACGAAGAAAATTCAAGGCTACATACCACGTGATTGGTACCATGGTAACCATTTTGTCTGTCTTGTAGTTGGACAAAGAGCGCCAATCCAATGCAGATAAAGTCAGAGGACTCGAGGACGAGCTGGATCGTTTGAAAAATCAACTGAGGAGAATGCGACAAAAAGCTGACGATGATGTAAGTGATGCGCAAAATAGATCTTTTGTATTTATGACAAGCAGCAATGTGAATAATCCCATGCTTTTCCCAGTATTTCAATAAGTTTCATTTTCCATTCGTTTTCACCAATTATTTTGGGATGTATTTGTCTCGTTTGCTTGTTCCTTCAGCTTAGTAAAGCAGAGAAAAGAAATGCTGCATTACAAACGTTACTCGACCAACAAAACCAGGCTCTGCAGGTACACGATAATAATAATAAAAAAAATGCACAGTAAAGCAAAGTCGGTCGACCTAGATTAACAACATGCCAAAGCCATGATGAATGAAATGTGCACAGGAAGGGAAAACTGCAATACGCATGAAATTAGCATAATTGTTTGTCATCCCATGCTCCCCTTGAGTCTTAGCTTTAATGATATAACCTTTTTTTGAACCCGACAACGTTTTTTTTATTAAGTGTGTATACAAAGCGCCATTTCCGTTAGTTCAATGGCGCTATTACAATAAAGAGGCAATTTATAAAAAAAATCCAACCTGATCAAATCGTTACTATATCTAAAGTATCCAGGTCGAATATTATCCTTTGCTGTGCAGAATGTTCATCATCTGAATCGCTACATGGTGTTCAAACACTGACCACCATTAGAAGCAGATAACAAAATTCAACGATGTTTATCAGATCATTAAAACACCGCAATTGTTTGATATTGTTTAAAGGAAAATACGCTCCGTGACCGTGCACACCAGGCAAGCGTCCAGGGACTACAGGACCAGATTGACGATCTGAGAAAAATGCTCAAAGAAGCTGAGAGCCAATTGCTCAAGGTATGTAGGTGTCAGCAGTAAACTAATCGAAGGCTGCTTTTTTTAAGCACCATATTTGTTAGGATAGGTTTTGTTTACTTGCTTGGAAGACCAATCTATTGTCATTTTAATCATATGCATTGTTATTTAAACCAATTATAAAACTTGTGGTAAACGGTAAAGAACTCCCCTTGTGTCAGAGCAGTTTTTGGGGTTCTGCGATTTCCTTAAATTCCAACATTTCTTGAGGCGACCGCTTTCAATTTGATAGACGTGGACACCAATATACGAGAAAACACACGTGTCTCGAGTGGTTCGCTTGAAAATCTTTTCACACGATAGATATTTCGTAGACTTATTCCATAGTTTTTGCTGCCGGCCTTTGTGGGGTTGTGGTCGCTAACTAGCGTGTGAGTGATGTTTAGTATCGGCAAAATTTGAGCGAAAACATCGACAGTCCAGCCGCTACCTCGTTCCGTATTCTCACCAGAGAAATCGTTATTCCTTATTTTATACGGTAACTTTGAGCTAATTCTAGCTCCACCACAGCTAACGTAGACAAGAAAATACTGAGCGTGGTTACCCTGTGTCCTTATTTATGCATCATAACGATATTATTTTAAGGAATGTAATCAGGCCTGGAATATAAAGGTCACGCTCATTTCCAAGACTGGTTTGGCGTCTGATCTCCAGACAACTCCCATAACTCTTTCCAACATGAAATCGTTTGTCGATGATCTTAAGAAGGAAGTCCAATGTCCTTTGTGTAACGATACGCTTACAGAACCCAAGATCTTGCCATGTTTTCACATATTTTGTAAGTCTTGCATAAAAAAACATGCCAAACTGATCGAAGAAGTCAACATCTTCAAGTGTCCAAAATGTAAATCAGAAACGCCTCTGCAAGAAACAAGCTGTATCGAAGATCTACAGCCATGTCTAGTATATGAAAGAATCGTGAAGGGTCTGGCGTTAGTAAAAGGAAAAAAGGTTTGCTCCGTTTCTAAGAGTCATTCTTCAGCTTCTTGGTATTGTTTTGATTGCGATCGCTCGATGTGTGTAGAATGCGAGAAAAACCATTCATTATTTATCAAAGATCACAAGGTCGTACGTCTGGCTGATTTGAAGAAAGAAGATCTTGAGTTCATAATAACAAGAGAAAATCCTTGTAAAACTCACTCACCTCACAGGCTAGAGTTGTTCTGTGAAGACTGTGAAGACATGATTTGTGTGACATGCTGGAAAGACGATCACAAGGATCATAAGACAATGTCTTTAGATAAGTTTGCTTCAATCAAGAAAGATGTATTGTCAAAGCATCTGCAGGTACTAGAGCATTTGAGATTAGATGACAAGGAGAAGCAACAACAAGAAAAGATTGCTACCACAATCAAACAACAAGGAGAAAAAGCAAAAACAGAAGTCAAAGAAAAAACCGAGAAGATCATTGAAATTCTACGAGAAAGTGAACGAGAATTGCTGAGACAAATCGACGAGAAGTTGGACACAGCCACAACAAACTTGAATGTAATTCATCATATTCCAGCCGTCAAGGAACACATCAAGAATGTGATGGAAAGAGGACTGGCAAGTGAAATGATGAACATTCAAGAGACACAATGCTCGGAGAAATTCATCTTCAACCACATTCCACTGTCCTATCGAGTTGAGTTCATTCCTAATGAGCAGCTTGTGCAAGAAGTGAATTCAGGGCTGGGAGAATTACTTACTTGTTTGAAAACGGACTATAGGAAGAGCACTGTTGAGATGAAATCTGAGATAGAAGCTTTAAAGAAAGGAAAGCTGGTATGCATAACTAAAACCTCGACAGGAGAACGCAATCATGATCCAAGGGATGTTATAGACGTTCAAATCAAGCCTGAAGAAAATGTGAAAATAGAAAAGAATTATTTGACAACTAATGGTAAAGTAGAAGTTGAATTCATGGCTAAAGTAGCTGGTCGTTTGACAGCAGAGGTTCAAGTGAATGGGAATCCTGTATCTAACAGTCCACTAGTATTTAATGTCAAGCCACAAGAGATGAGAACAACAGGACAGTTTAACACGAAAGGTGTAAATATAGAATCTAGTAATTTGACAGGTATAGTATTTAACAGAGATAATAGTAGGATCGCTGTTGCCAATAGGTCTTCTGACTGTGTTCATGTATTCACCACTGATGGAAGTCTCTTACTGACGTATAGTAGTCAAGGTAGTGCACAGGCACGACTGTCTCGTCCTGTAGGTTTAGCATTTCTGAACGATACAGATTTAGTCATAGCAGACTCTTGGAACCATAGATTATGTATAGTAAACACTACGACAGGGACATTGGTAAAGACCTTTGGTAACCAAGGTAACGGGGATGGAGAGTTTCGTAAACCATGGGGAGTACACGTTGATGACGATGGTAACATCATTGCGTGTGATACTGATAATCATCGTGTTCAAGTCTTCACAAGAGACGGTGACTATCAATATCAGTTTGGTTTGACAACACAGGACAAGTTTACTCCATCTGATGTGATAACACATGATGGACTGTTTTACGTCAGTGATTATAACAATCACGTTATTCATGTATTGGAGAAGAAAAATAAAGTACCGACTAGAATATCAACGATTGGTGGTAAAGGCAGTGCTGATGGTCAGTTGAATAGACCAATGGGCCTGGCTATTGATAATGACCATCATCTACTGGTGTGTGATAATGGTAATAACCGCGTACAAAAATTCACATTGGATGGTCGTTTTGTTGGAAGGACTTGTGATGTAATCAACAACCCTAAATATATAACTGTCTTAAAAGATGGTCAGTTATTAGTTAGTACGGGGGATTCCGGTGTGCTGTGTGTTAAGTAGAACTTGCTATTATTAATGTATATATATATAGCACTCATTATACTTATAACATTATTGATCAATAAGTTGTATCTTAAGGCGCGATTACACGGACCAATTTTCTCTGCTACTTTTCTCTCACAACAGCTTTGCGACACAAGTTGCACGAGTGTTTACATGTTGCAACGGAGAAGCAAACCAAAAGTATGGAAACGAATTCCAGTTTTTGCAACGATTGCTGCAACTTGTCTCACGACATTTTTTTTCAAATTGCGCTGTATGTTATATGCTGCACTGCTTCATGCAATTTGTGTCGCAACGCCGTTCCTTTTGTTGTTGTGTCACAACATCAGACAATCCGATATCATAAATACTATCAAATTATCTTTCAAAGTTTGTACATATTTTATGAGTCTTTTAAGAGCACTTATCACTTACGATTTAGCCCTTCTTTGGTCAGGTTAATGAGATTATACTAGAGTGCATACCATATATCCGTGAAAAACTTAACTAACAAAATTGTACAAATTAGTGTAAAGTTTTGTAGGTCTACTGAAGTCTACTGAGGTGTACTGGACTTACTAATTCGTGCAAATTTGTTCAATTTCTTACGAAGTCTTTTTACGGATATATGGTCTGCACTATACCATATGGTATTTACTATAAACTTGTTATACCCATAATGCATTATGGTTATGGTAGGTCTCGCGTTCTGTTGCTATGACAACCTAAAAACCCTTAAAATATGAAAGTAATTGAATATATTACAAGGCTAGCTTCGATCTGACAAGCAATGACGAAAAAGAAGTGTAAGGTTTGATTACAATAAACGATTTTTCTTCGTTTTTCTTCGTTTTTTATTACTGTTTTTATTGCTACGCGCTAATCGAGTTTCATCAATACACTGTTATCAATCAAATGCATAATTAGAGTACATAAAGGTACATGGGACCGTGCGGAGGTACATGGGAAACTATACTGTAACGGTCGTGACATGGAATAGGCAATACACTGCCGTCAATCAAATATATTTAATGTAATGTGTGGATAATATTTAATATTTTAAAAACATTTGGATTTGGAAACCAATTACTGAAACGATTAATTTGACAAAAGTTGTTTTTCGTGCACTTTAAAAGAAACCTTTCAATGTTTTGATGAAAAAGCCTTTTTTTCGATGCCTTGCAGGACAAGTATGAGAAAGACCTTGACGCATTGCGTGCTGATCAGAGATCAATGGCTGCTCAGGCTGCTGCGGCAAAGGAGCTCGCAGATGCACAAAAACAGGTACATGGATTTAATAGATGATTCGTGCATCATTTCTTGGCTAATGACTCAGTGTCTTTTCCGCCCCAACAGATTGCGAGACTACAAGCCTTTTTGGCTGGCAGAGATGAACATTTACAAGAACAGTTGAAAAAAGCATCCAAAGAAGACCCATTATYAGGTTAGTGTTGTTGTTACCTATACTAGAGGGGTTTTCGTATGAGTGGGAAACGACACGGCAAAAAGCCGTAGCAACGCTTTGTGACTCGATGAATTACTGGAAGACAATGGGAAACCATTTAAATGTTATAGCACGTCGTACCGTGTAAGTACTCTTAGTCAGAACTGTATGTTTCGCACTCATACGACACCAGATCTAAACCTTTTTGAAGTGCATCTTGTAGTTACTGAGAAGATTTTCCATATATTTTAGGTACGCAGAGAGAAGAGATCAGTAACCTCGCATCAGCTTTATCGCAGCAGAACGCCGAGCTTGAACGACTAAAACACGAGCTGTCTCGTCTGAAGAGGTCCCCAGGAGATCAGATATATTCTGTTCCACATGGTGAGTAGGAAAGAATGGGATGATATTATGTCCCGTCTCTTTTTTTTGATACATTTTCATCCTTTCGCACTTCAGGACCTACCCTCCCCTCCCTGGTTGACGAGATCGACGCACTGAGAGCAGTGTTACACGACCGAGAACGTCAAATCGAGGCTTTAACACAGGGATACCAACCAGGTGTAGGTAATGCTATGGGAATCGAAAGAACTGGAATAGCAACCACGCCTGGAGTTTTGGTTAAGGGCCTGGTGAACAGTCAAGGAGAGATACATCACCATCATCATTTCAAAAAATCTGCAAAAGGTAAAAAATCGTAAAACTATAAATAGATTTTAATTTTAAAGCTCTTGAAATCCTTTGGGATTTTTTCATTTTTGTTTGGGGGGGGGTGGGGAAGATATGGGTGGCTCTAAAACTTTCAGTGTTCAACGGTCCTTTGTTTGTGAATCTGGTCTAATTTCTAAACGGCTTTTTTTCTTGGATTTTCTCAGTTTGAATATAGCCAACAATGATGCCTTTATTTTTAGGTGGTACTCGATCTAAAGGCACTACAGTACCAAATATGGAGTTACCAACAAGCCCTACAGTATTGGGAGCCTCAGTTGTCAGCCCCGGCGTATATGGACCTTCGGTTCATCATCACCACTACGATGGTGTTTCAGAGGACAAAACAAAACGAAGGAGAAAAAAAGAAAAGATGGATGACCCGTTTTGTAACGTGCCCGAACACGGAGACCTGGTAATAGTCACGTGATACCTCCATATTTCTCTGTTTGGTTCATTTTTAAGGGTATCCACTGTTCAATTAATGTGGGTTTTATGTTTTTGTGTAATTGAACACGGAGACCTGGTAATCCAAATCAGCTGGTGCATTTTTCGTGGTTTCTGATGTTTAATGTGGTGATTATTGATTTATGGGAATTTCTTTTTTGGGAATTTTTGTCCCTTTTTTTCTTTCTTTTTTCATTGCACATGAACTATTTATGAATGCAAATATTTCGATTTTTCAGGACTATGAAGTGGGACTTCTTGAGGGAATGTTGACTTCTACCAAACAGCAATCAGCTCAGGTGAGTTGGGTACCCTGTGGAAAGACATATAGCTCTTATTCAATGCGACGAAACGAAGTCCGTGCCGTAGGTTATGACCAAGTTTTCAGTTTTCCATCTGCCTTATGACCCAAGTGCTTTGCGCGCGGGCCATGAAAAAGTGGGGAAATCGAGAGAGAGCAAGGAGGTTAATATTATATGTTTATTTATATTCCAATTATTGGGCTTGTGGTCCGTAACGTAAGTTATGGACCGCAAATTGGCCAATGAAAGCGCGTGAAATTACCTTGCCATGTACTTTTACTAACAATAGAGCATGGTTACTTTGGTGATTATATATGTGTTTGTATACATTTTTGGCTTGAAAGTAAAAACATTGCATTACAAGTTGCAGTAAAAGTTGCATCGTGCAATAGGGCCTGTACGGTTTTCAAACTCATCATCGAATTTTCTTTGATATTTGATCCAACCAGTAGATAAACATTACATTAGTTTGCAATGCTAATTCCTGCTCTATTAAATTACTATTTACACAAGCTTCCCTTACATCTTCACCTTCTTTGTTTCAACCCGGACTGACTTCAAAAGAAACTACCTTTCCCTTTTGTCTGCGTGCAGCCTCCTCAAACAATCTTGTCCAAATATCTAGCTATGACAAAATGTTTTTACACGAAACTTAACACTCAGAAGTGACATCTTCCTTGGTGCTCTTATCTTTCAAATGTTGACCTCTCATGAACCTTACGAGTAGTTTCCAATCAATAAATAAGTCGGAAATGCTTGGGCAGTCGGTTAGTCCGTTGCTTAGAGTTTCATTGGGTAGAATTTAGGTTTTTAAGTTGTAAGATGTCCACGAAAGAAGTTAGATTTCATGAGAGTACGTCATATGTACCTGTTAAAAAGGTTGGTGTCGTTGTTGTGTATTCTAGGATGAGTTAATTAGATCTAATCTACATCGTGGTTTATATTGTCTTATCTCGTAGGACCAGAGGGATTCACTTCGGAATGATTTACAGAATCTCGAAGACGAGGTAGGTTTATAAAATCGTATCCTAAAATAACTATAAATGCCGAAAATGAAGGTTAAAATTTATATTTCTAGCACGATTTATGGTTGTGTTTTGTCGTTCCCGCCAAAACTGCCTCGCACGACGCGTCTGCAACTGAGACCTGACATGTGTCTTCCAACCTTTTATAACTAATTTTTAACATTAAGAGACACAATTTCTGTAACTTCGCTAATTATAGCTTGAATTTAAAGTAGTAAAGCGATTTGAAAAGCATTTCTAAGGATCATTCAGTTGTTGTTATATGTACCAGACTTTATAGCATTGCATGTTTTATCTGAATCAATCGAAAAAAGATTGTCAGAAAAACGTGAGAGATAGTTATCATTTACGCATGATACGTGGTATTGTCTAAAAACGTGGCGTTGATAACTGAGTAGTGTGTTTATTACTCTTAGTTTTAAAATTTCTGAAGAAATTACCAAAGTTGACAACCAAAGAATGCAGTAAATCAATGCTGGAATGGAGTGGAATAACAATGTATTATATTGTATTATATTGTCTGTCTGTCACATACCTCACCACCAGACCGACGGACTCACAAAGTCTTGTCTGTCTGTCACATCCCCTCACCACCAGACCGACGGACTGACAATGTATTGTCTGTCTGTCACATCCCTCACCACCAGACCGACGG
>NW_022259659.1:140424-167695 GCF_009602425.1 Actinia tenebrosa | reverse complement strand
TAATAACCTTGATAAGCTAGTACCTAGTCGAGTTGTTCTTTAAAATTTCTTCATTAAAACAATTCAAAAACAATTTCCAGGGGCAACAGTTTTATTACACCGGTAACTAGAAGCTGTGACATTTCGCTAATTAGCTTGATAGTAAGCTTATCCACGTATTTTCTTTCCATTTGTGAAGTAAAATGAATTGTAGACGAATTGAATTATCTAGTGAACTAATTGGCAAGTATTTTAAGTCAAGCATTTGCTTAATTATATCACCTTCTAGGCTATAAAAGTAAATTAAAGACTACTTACTTTTCACGTTTTCTTCGCGACGTCAAATGACTGCAAACGCCGTCCTGAACGGGACGTGTAGGACGTCGCTTCGAAAACCGGAAGTTAAAAACCGCTAGTTCCAGTCCATACCGCGCGCCGTCACGTCGTCTTCGGCGTCGCCGTCCCGATGCTAAATCAGTCTAATGTTATCCTCACCCCACCCCTGTAATTTTGACATGCTTTTAGCAGACTAGGCGGCCTATGAACTGGATGTTTTCATCTTGCAGGTCCAAGGTGCATTGAGGAACCGTGCCGTGAACAAGCGAAATCAGCAGCACTCTCTTGATGCTACACTAGCGGTAAGTTGCTTCAAGTTCAAGGTTGCTACAAAACTACAATAGTACCTATATTAGGCAGCCACCATCTAGTAACCGTTAAGCAGCCGCTAAATAGAGGTTGGCCGCTTGATAGCGTTTCTGCTGTATCAACAACAAAATAAACAACGACAGCTACTACCATCACAGCAACATGCAAAACAACGACACAACACATGACGCTATGGCTCACCTGAATTTACTGATAAAATGAAGGAGATTTAGATGAATATTGTTGAACAGCCCGAAATCACAAATGAGTTACGCAAAGTTGTACATTTTCACGGCTCGGCATCACTCAGAATCGACTCAGAATCGGGATTAACATAGCCATGTTTTTTTTGTTCAGAAATTTCAGGACCACCTGTTGACGATAATAGACCACAAGACTCACCTTTTACAATGATATATGTTATACTGAATTAAACAGTTAGGCCAGTTAGATAGTTTACCATGGGGTGGTTCCCTGGGCTCCTGAAGTCCTTCCATGTCCAACTTCAGCTTGAGTTGGAAGGGAGAGCTTCAGAGCCTTGGACAACTATCCACTGACCATTTAGACATGATGATGATCCTTGACAGACAGACAGACAGTGAAACAGACAGACAGACAGTGAAACAGACAGACAGACAGACAGTGAAAAAGACAGACAGACAGACAGAGAGTATAGGCAGACAGAAATATGGTAATTGACCACAAATCATTTTATTTCAGTTACCTATTTTTCTATTGGTTTTTAATTTATTTTCTCAACAAATGAGTTTTTTTAATATTTGTAAAAGTTGCTTCTTAGTATTTATTTTGCTTAATATATCAGGATTATTATTTTTGTTTTTATATTATTTTTATTACTTATTAATGTGTACCAGATGTATTTTCTTATTCCATAATATATTAACGTTGATTTGATAAGAGTTGTATGGTGGCTGTATGGTTGGTTATGTGTGGTAAAGTGTGATGTGGTGTGATGTGGTGTAGTGAGGAATGATAGGGTGGGGCGTGTTATGGCGCAATAGTGTAGTGTGATGTGGTGTGGTGTAGTGCGGTATGATAGGGTGGGGTGTGTTATGGCGCAATGAGGCTAGCGTGACATGGCAGGGTGGGTACCGTTATGGTAAGGTTGGGTATGGTAGGAAATTGTATTAGGGTTGGGTGTGTTATGCTGTTTTCTAAGATGCTGTGGTTTAACATTAAGTCCAATTCTAACATCTAAGATACATTTTCTAATCAGTATAATGTTGTATAATAACTGATTCACTACTTCGGCTAATGAAGGTCATAGAATCTTATCGTTTCAATTTAACCCACACTAACTCCCAAGTTTTGACTGGTATAACGCTTCTTGTCCATGTGTAGTCAATGTTAACTTATTCAGTTTTACCTCGTTTAAAGAAACTGAAATACAAACCTCTCCCTTGTCGATAATTATGTCAAGTTAGGAGCTTGGGATCTACCTAAACTAAGCTCCAAAATTCCATGCAGATATTTACACCCAGTGTTTCTAGGTACGATGTTTAACCAGTCAGCTTCTATAGCCTTCATAAGCCGATGTAGTTCTTTTCGAGCGTGTTATTGAATTATAAAAAATGTACTTGAAATGAGATGTAAATAAATATTAAACGAATACTTGTTGTCAGCGGTATTTTCTTTGCGCATGCGTGTCTGTACTCTTGGCATGTTCGAAGGAGCTAGTAGAAGCTGATTGGTTACGTTCAAGTAGGTAAGAACTGTAATGTCAATTTTTTTCTCTATTTCTATTATCATCATCATCATCATTTTTTTCAATTTCAGCACAATTTATTTATGCCTTGGTCAAAGGGAGACTGGTAACGACCTCGTAGCGCATAGGATTGTGGAAAATATTAATGGAACAAGACTAAAGGCTCAACGTGATCTTGTGTCCCTCAAATCAGTCCCACAATCGGATGTGCTACGAGTCGTCGTAGTTAGCTACTTGTTCGTTAATAGTCTTTTTTTGTACTGCATAGTCCAAAATAAACAGGCAAAGCTACCAGATTACGTGACAAGTGGCCATGACATTTACCCTCCTCCTGCCCCTCCCCCTCCCTCTGCGTCTTCAGAGTCTATTATTTGCTCTCATCATTGTTTTGTTACATCATATGTTGTTTGATCTTCACAGGGCCTGGCTGACCAAGGACTGCAGACGCAAGCTGACGTGATCCCACCACAAATACATACGGGACACGTATTACCACCACAATATCTGCAGCCAAGGTACGAAATTCTTCGTTTGTACTTAGCATCATCGCGGCCATAATGTTCGCAAACTATCAATAGCAAGGCTTTTCATATTTCTGGTATCATCTTATGTATATACTCAAGTGTAACTGGCCCCTGTAGTACGAAGAATGGATAGCGATATCCGACGAATAAATCTTATCCAGACTAGATGAAGAAAAAGATTACTTATAAGGAAATGACGTGATATGATATGTAAGAACATGACGCCAAGTGCCCAAGCTGAAAGTGTTATTCCTGCAGTATATTGGTCCACTGACATTGCGTATTTTTGTCTTATTAATGAAATAGTGAGACTAGAGTGAATGACTCAGGACGTCCAGAACCAATCTCATCACCAGTTGATCTGTTGAAAACTGAAAGTGTTATTCCTGCAGTATATTGGTTCACTGACATTACGTATTTTTGTCTTATTAATGAAATAGTGAGACTAGAGTGAATGACTCAGGACGTGCAGAACCAATCTCATCACCAGTTGATCTTCAGGCCAGGAGAGATTACCAAGTGAATGAACTTACACACATCGAGAACTTGCTAAGAACACGACGCATGGAGTTAAAGGAGGTGACCGCAAGCCTTGGTGATCGCAGACTTGAATTAGAGAACGTAATTGAGCAGGTCAGTGGATGATGGTTATGATGATCGCATTTATTATGGATGGCCGGTGAGGATGATGGTGATGATGGTAATGATGATGATGGCTGATGAATGATGG
The DNA here is from genome assembly GCF_009602425.1 of Actinia tenebrosa. The sequence goes on along the minus strand of NW_022259659.1, from coordinate 164,091 downwards.
CTGATAAATGAGGATGATGGTGATGATGATGATGGTAATGATGATGATGGCTGATGAGTGATGGCTGATGAGTGATGGCTGATGAATGATGGCTGATGAGTGATGGCTGATGAATGATGGCTGATGAGTGATGGCTGATGAATGATGGCTGATNATGGCTGATGAATGATGGCTGATGAGTGATGGCTGATGAATGATGGCTGATGAGTGATGGCTGATGAATGATGGCTGATGAGTGATGGCTGATGAGTGATGGCTGATGAGTGATGGCTGATGAATGATGGCTGATAAATGATGATGATGATGATGGTGGTGGTAATGATGGTTATGCGGATGATGATGATGATGATGATGAATGATGATGGTAGTGATGATGGTGATGATGATGAAAATGATGATGATAATGAATGAAGAAGGTGCCATGATTATGAAGATGAAGGATAAAGAAGATATCTTCGTCTTGGTTCTTCAAAAAAATTTCTTCTTTCTAATACATCTATGGAGTAGTCCATCTTAGTATCCCAAACAAAACCAAGGATTTTTTCTTTTCACTGACGGCAGTTCAAACGTGGAGAGGAACGCCTTCGTCGTGCCGAAGATGATGCGAACCACATCGAACAACGTGCATCCGAGACATCCAATGAACTGATAAGGGCTGGTAACCAGTTGATGAGCTTGGAGCTCAGGTCCAGAACTATGATGGACAAAATCGAACACTTGAACCTGGAAACTGAAGAAAAGACCAAGAGGACGGCCGAAAAGGAACAAAAATGTCATGAAGTAACCAAAAAGTTAGAAAATCTAAACAAAGAGATGGAAGAGAAGAAAGAAGAAGTTGATAAAATGGAGAAAAAACTGAAAGAAGTTCAAGAGAGGCTCAAGCTGACACTAAGGTATTCTAATTCCTAGGAGAATTAGTATAGGAAATCGCACGATCTCGAGTACAATTTGGAAGGCGAGTGCAATTAAAGAACATTCAAAACATTACGAGTGTCTATTAATTCCAAATTGTACGAGAAGATCGTGCGATTTTTTGTTTATAGTTCACTCATCAAAATTTCAGTAAAAAATGCGAAGCGACGCCGTTCATCTTTGTCTATTTGGCGGCCAATTTCCAGTCCATCGCGCAACTGAAATGCATAAAAAAGATTAGTTCTTACGGCTTTATAAATTTATTTATGTTTTATTAAGTACAAAATGATAGAAAATAATTGTTTTGGCCGTGTTGCCATAGCGACTTAATTCGGTACTCCTACGGAGTACAATTAACGCTATAATTGTACTCCTCTCGACCAATCAGAGTCGAGTAATTTTGTTGAGTGTACTATAAAGGTGGTATTAGTCCAGGGGACAACAAAGCCATGCACGACCAGAATGGCTGAAGACGGCGTATTAGTAACGCACGTCAATCATCAACTTTACTATGCATCCTTTTTACTATTAAAACAAATCTATGAAAAAGATTTTGAGTAGTTTTCCCAAGGTTCTGTTCTTCTCTATTTGGTTTTTAAGGTTGTCATGGTAATGCAGTGGTTAATGAGCGCCCGCGTGCTCGTGGGTTCAAACCCACAACGTTCAATAGTAAGAGTTCACCTTTGGAGTTCTTTAGAATCTCGTTAATCCTTATCAATCAGTATCTTATATTAGATTTAATCTAAAATAATCTAACTATGAACGAACTACTTTTTTCAGACTGGAAGAGTTGCGTGAAATTATTTCAAGCACAGAAAAGGACGAACTCTTGAAGAAAGAGCAAAGACTGAATGCTCTAAAAGATGGCGAGAAGATTTTAGTTGAACGGACTTCTGAACTCGCTAGGACACGTAACGAGCTACAGAAGCAAACTACAGAATACCATCAGCTGAATGTTGACATCTCGCGAGCAAGAAAAGATCTGACCCAACTCGACGCAGCGGTGAAGAAGAAACATATTGAAATAGAAGATCTTGCAGCGAGGAAAGAGGAAGAGAGTGCTTACCATGAGGCTATCTTAGAGGTACGTGCTGTTGTACGACATGATCGGTGACCTGAACCGACCAACCATCGACCAGTCGATGGGCAACCCGACCAGACCGAACAATTATCGAACAACCAATTGGATGGTCGGACACTAAGTCGATTGGTTGGTAGTGTTTGGTTGGAGACCGGTCGGTTCTATAACAGGTTGTTTTTCGATTGGTCGATACGTAGTCGGCGTTGTTGGTCTTGATGTTGTAGGAGGTAGGTGATTTGAATGTTACCTTTTTTCATCACAGGAAGCAAAAGAGAAACTGGACGAAATAAACGAAGCAAGGAACGAAGTACTCTCTGCGTTGCGAAAACATCGTGAAGAACTCCTCACAATGAGAGAAAAGGTTCAAGAAGAGAATGCAAAGAAAATAAAAGCCGAGAAGAAATGCAAAGAGAAACAAGAAAACCTGAACAGACTAAACCTCCAGGTGGAGGAAAAAGACAAATATTTTGCAGAATTGAAGGAAAAAGTAAAAGAACACATTTGTGAACTTGAAAAATTACATGATGAAAATGATGAAGAAAGAAACAAGAAAGGCCGTTTAATAAAAGATGCATTGAAAATCAAAAATGAATACAAAGAAATTTTGAAAAGTAAAGAGAAAACTGAGCAGGACATGACAGAATTGATGGAAAAAATCGAAAAATTACAAAGGTAAAAGAAATTTTGAAAAAGCTTGTGCCGCAATTTTTCATGAGATGGGGTTACTTACATGACCAACCCCAACAAATCACCCCTCCCTCCCTCCCTCAAAACAGGTTGTAGGTACCTTAGTACCTCCTGGATGAGGTAGGGTTTTTCCTACTAACTCCAATAAATCACCTTTCCCTCCCAATCTTCCTCCTCAAACAGGTTACACTCCTTAGCACCCCCGTACACTCCCCTGAGGAATGTATTGCTTTTCTTCATTACTTAGGGACTTGCGCTCAAAGCAAGAACAGGCCGCTGACACCCAAAGCACATTAGAGCAGGCTCAAAAGAAACTAGACGAGACAAGAAATGAAAGCAAAGCTGCGTTGAATGAAAGAGACAGTTTGTTAGGAGAACTGAAGGACTTAAATCAGGCATTGACAGGTAGATATACATTATACAAGCCATTATGAGTCACTTTGTATTCTGGAAGTGACGTAATGGCCGCCATGTTGGATGACCCCAAAAAAAATTTGGACTTGCTTTTTTTTTATGTCTACCGACATGGCGGTCATGTCTTTTATCCTTGTGCATGTGAAACCATAGCCACCATGTTGGAGGATTTGAACAGAAGATTTGATCTTAGTTTCTTTTGTTATGCCAACCAACATGGCGGCTATTTTTTGTGTCCTTTTCTTTTTATTCTTTTCATGGGAAAGCATGCCTACCATCTATGAAAGAATGCATTTCTGCTTACTTTACAGAACGCACTAAAGAGCTTGAAGTCATAACCGAAGAAAAAGACAAAGTTTTTGAAGAGTTACAACAAGAACGAAAGGTTCCAAGGAAATAAAACTTTTTTTTTCAATTTTTTTCTTCTTTGTTGCTCTTCTTATTAATATGTGAAATATTTTTTGTCTTCTTTTAGAAATTCATCGAGACAAAGAAAAGTTATCAAGAATTTGAGACTGAGCTCAAGAATCTTCGAGAAGAGCTCGAAAAACGACAAGAAGAATTGAAGCAGGAGCTGGAAAAAGATAATAGTAATGAGCCTGCTGATAATGTAGTCAGCGGTGACCCTAAGACCCAATTAATGCAGCAAAAAGTTGAAAGAGAAAACCGTGATGAGCCTGCCGTTGGTGAAGTCAGCGAGAATACCCCAGTGATTCTGCGCAGGGAATTACTGGAGAGACAAGAACATTCAAGGCGGCAAAAAATTGAGAAAGCCGAACTTAATGAGCCTGCTGTGAGGGAGGTCAGCGGTAAGGAAGAACTCATGGTTCTTCGTGAAGAACTGAAAAAGAAAAGAGAACATTTAAAGACAAACAAGTCTATTGAGCCTGCTGTCGGCGGTAAAGAGTCTGGGTCTAGAAGGAGAAAGCGTCAGGGTGCAAAGCTACCAATTCCAATTAAGGAAAGTCGAGCGCCACGTGACCAAGGTAGTCTTGGGAATAGTAGTTCAGAGGTAAGCCTATCGAAGTTACTGCCGTCCAATAGGAAACCCGTCATGTGACTGATTATTCAAATCTCCGTTTAATACAATTCCAGAGACTTTCTCGCTCCAATCCTTGAGGTTATGAGTTTTACAAATGGCCTGGCACTCAGGATCCTATTGATGGATGAAGTGTTTAAAATAGCTTTCTCCTCGGTATTAGTACAGTACTGTATCTATATCTTTCAGGTGTCGGCAAATACTCGTGCAATCTCTAGCAACACGACAAATGTTCCAACAGACACAAAACTATCAAAGCCGTCTCGCAACCAAAAGTCGCGGGGCCAAGAACATGAGATGCCTGAAGAGATTGAAGAAAGCAGTCAAGACGAAGACAAAGTAGTCCTAGCTCTTCAACAAGGTATTAAAATCAGGCTTCCCTATTTCATGATTTTTCGAGGGTACCAAAGGTTTTCCTTGCTTTTTGGCTGAAAAAAAACTTTGGATCCACTGAGACAGCGAACATGGTGCATTATTGTCTAGCTTGGGTACAAGCATCTTTTATTTACGACACCTTATATAATGTTGGTTGTAGTCAAGCTAGACCACAATGTATAAACTCGAACTTAGAAAAGATCTATAAAATCGTATTTAAACAATTTTTAATGATAAGTATGCTAACCTTTTTTGCTGTAGATTCCAATCTACTTCAGCTACAAAACCGTATCGTGGAGCTTTCTAACGAGAAAGATAAAACACGAGAAGCTCTTAAAAACTCTGTACTGGAAGTGAGACGACTGAAAGCACTCATTCAAACGGTAAGAGACAAGATCGTGGACTCAGTTTTGTTTTCTGAGTTTGACGAACACGGTGCATTCTGGTCTACCTTGGGTGTAAAGGAGAACATATAAAGCATGGTAAGCTGAAGATGTTTGTGCTTGAGCTGGACCGTAATGCATCATGTTTATTATCTTAGAAAAGGTCCAAGTGTTGAATTTCTTCATATCACCCAAGATGGGAGGTCTGAGGTCATTGTGGGATGCTTTCACACAAGTATTGTTTTATCTTATCCAGGAAAAGGAGAAAACTCGCCATTCTCTAAGGAAAGCAACAGCCGAGGCCAAGGATTACAGACGTGCTCTAGAACATACACAGAAGGTTAGATGAAGTGCGCAGCTCTAAGAAGATCTAACTCGATTGGATAATACAATAGAACAAGAAATAATATAAACGAAACAATAGAATGAGTCGACAATGAAATACCTAATTTTGCCTTCTTATTTTGCTGTTAAAGTCAGTTTTATTTGTTTGTCCTAGGAGCATGCGCAGTATCAGCTGCGAGCGTCACGTGAGCTGGAATATCTTCGTGCAGAGGCAACAGAACAGTACAAAGTGGCACAGAATCTTGCTGAAGAAATATCCGTGTATAAACAGGCATCACTCCAAGGAGAGGTATTATTAGCAAACCTATCCATTCCTGAGACATGTACGATGTTGTTACTAGCTTCCGTATCAATGCATTTTGATTGGCCAAGATAGTGCGCATTTCCGTGCAATCTGATTGATCTAGAAAGGAAAACATTTGAATTTCAAAACTTTGTACGCTTTCCATATCTTTCTTGACCACCCCCTACTCCACTTAACTCTTTTTCTCGTTTAAAAATAAATTAATTAATAACTTTTTGTTATTCATTGATAGGAGAAAAGAGAGGCTATTGAGAGCGTAAATCCTACACAAGACAACATGGACGCCATTACCACACGCATTAAATCGGTAAAGAATTTACGCAGAAATGATTGTTTTGCGGAAGTATAGTATATTCAGAGTGTAATAATCGTAAGCAGAATCTACACAATCACTTTGAATCCTAGCACTCGATAGAACTCTTCACATTCACTCTCATGCGCAACCGTTAACAAAGGAGTAATACTCTCTATAAGGGAATGACACGTGGTCTGAAATATGGAAATGTTAAACACAAGGTAAATAGGTCTATTTTGAAACAAGTTCTTTCTTTCTTTTTCAGGAAATTCTTCACAGTTTGCAAGAGGTTGAACAGTCCCGTGAGATGACCCTTAAAGACATCCAAGACCTCAGACACACCAAGGAAGGGATTGAGCTGCAACTGTTAGCGCTACAGCAGTCATTACACGAGGTGAATACAGTTATTGCCTTTCAATATAAATTAAAATGATATAGATTCCGGGGAGGCTGGTGCCGATTGGGATTCTGGGACAAAACTAACCCTAACACTGCAATTTTTTTTCGACTAAAATCAGCTCGAAGTCCAACTATTTGACTACAGTTACAAGTGACGAATTAAAAATGCAAGATTTCGTAATCTTACATCTGCAAACTTATCCCCATAATTCTTTGTAACTGTAATCCTTTACGGGAGGGGTCCTTACCAGGCTTTCTATAGAATTGTTTCGAATTTGAATGTGTGTTATATTATTATCATTATCATTATCATCATCATTATTATTATTATTATTGTTTTAGGTTTCTGAGAAAACGCATAATTTACAGCAGACTAAAAATGAAGCTTCAAAACAGCAGGTTAGAATTACAGAATTTTAATTTTTCGATTTTCCAAGAGAGTCAAGAGAAGACATGGCAGCCATGTTGGTGATATTAACGGTGGATGCTAATGAGAAATGTTTTGTTAAATACCACCAATATGGCGGAGATAACGTGACTTGCAAACAAAGAATAAATAAAGTATGTAAATAATTCCACGTCTCGTGTTGGATGGTGCTCTTTTAATCACTTCGCTGGTTTTGTTCGTTTAATTTAGGTCGAGGAGCCCATCAAGCAGCTTATTAAGGACAAAACGTTTACTCGACAGCAGGGATTTCTCAAGGTGAAAATAAACAATAATAAAAGTATCATATCCCTATGCAGCCAGGCTTGCTCTTGGGATATTAGTGGCTGAGGACAAAAATGAAAGGGAATTGGGGAGGGGTGGGATGGGATGGGATGGGGTTGGCGGGTAAGGGACCAGGGGCTATTGCTGTGACTATACTGTATCAACGAATTTTGATTGGATAAGCAGTATTTTCGCGCGCTGTGATTGGGTTAGAGAAGGTATCTATATCGTGATCGTGCCTCCTTCATCAGGATTTAGGAGTTTGCCCAAAAGACGCATATAAACCATCTGTGCTTTGGCCGACCGTGTTTTTAGGATTTTTGTTTTGTTACATTCATCTTTATCATGTTTTATTATATTAGGATCAACTTCGGCAGCAAATGAGTCGAAGGGCGGAGATTCTTGAAGAAGAGCGAAAAAAAGCCGGCCAATCCTTAGAAGGACTGAAAAACAAACTGAAACAGCTCGAGAAAGTAAGTGAAATTCTGGCCGTTTTCCACCATCAAACAAAACATATTTAAATCAGTAGAAAAATTAGTACCGTGAAAAGAAATCCTAAAAACTACTTTCTTAATGTGGATAAAAAATAGCTGTATTCTCTCTTTTGTTATTCAGGTAATAACAAGGAAAGACTCCGCTGTGCAGGATTTTCGTATTGAGGTAATGCGTGCGGGCGCAGGAATGTGGTATCAAATTGTATTCTAGGGAGGAACAGATTAAAAAAGTGTTACATAATTATGAGAAGAATGGAAAAATGGGAACGGAGAAGGAAATACATGGCAAGAAGCTGGATACCAAAAAGTATATGTAAAGGAAGAGAGTGAAAAACGAAGGGTGGTTGAAATAAGAAAAAAGGGGAAGTAAAGTAGAAGTGAAAGAATGGAAAAATGAAAAAAGGAGTTGTAGAAGTAAAGAAAATGTTTCTGTTATTTCTTTACTAGCTTGCTAAAAGCCGAGTCGAAAAGGAAAAATCATTGGATACGGAAAAAGAGATGGATGAACTAAAGCGAAGACTTCGAGAGGTAGAAAGTGAACGAGATACCGTCAAAACACAACTGAATCATATGTCGTCTCTTGGTGAAAATACAAGACCTTTGATGACACCTCAAGGATTCGATAGCTTACAGAAACAACTAGAAATTCTGGAATCAAAATTAAGCGTTATCGAGAAGCCTCTCAACAAAGGTGACGAAGGGAGAGAGGGTCAGGAGCAGTTTGTCGAACGCCTCGTGCGACGACAAGTGCGATCTTCGCCTGAAGAGAAACGACTACCACCACAAAATTGGGAACTTCGCGGTCGTAAAATCAATGACAGAAACTCAGGGAAAGATAAGGAGAAATTGTATGACTCTGAGTCTCGACTATTATCTGATCGACCTTCTAGACCGACCACGGTCGGATTGAATGACTTTGAAACGGAAAACACTGTTAGCAACGTTCCAATTCATAGAAAACTAAAAACCAGGTCGTCCACAAGAAATAAAAAAGAAAATTACAATAGTAATGGTGGGAGTGATAATGAATCAGAGAACGAAATGCTCCGAGGGACATGGCGTTCATGGAGGGAGTCACGTGACATAGAGGAAGGTCCAGAAAAAGCGGGAAAATTCCTCCGGGAAAAAAGGAAAAGTGATATAGATAAAAACAGCGTAAACTATCCAAGTTATGGGCCACTTGCTTCTACCGAGAAAAGAAAATCACTGAACAAAAGTTATGACAAAAGTGGAATTGAGTTTGGGACTTCTTCAGGTATGTTAGAATCCCATTCTTGTTAATATTTTTGTTCGTTCGCTCGTTCGCTCGTTCGCTCGTTCGTTCGTTCGTTCGTTCGTTCTTTCGTTCTTCGTTCGTTCGCTCGTTCACTCGTTGGCTTGTTCGCTCAATCGCTCGTTCGCTCGTTCGTTCGTTCGTTCGTTCTTTCGTTCATTCGTTTTGAAAAAAAGTAGCTTTGCGCAAAATAATATTGCCAAAAATCCTTTTAAATTAGGCAATTGATTTTCTGCTGCTGTAATTTCTATATCCTCAAGGTATCAGAAGCTAGAGAGACAAACCTGCCCCAATCATTTTGTACTATCTGCAACGCACATCGATTGGCAAACACTGATTGTGCGCAAATAGAAGAATTGTTATTTTGTGGGGGGTCCTTGTCGAACTCTCGAACCCACAAAAACATATGTTTCTAGACCCCACCTAAAAATCCATTAAATCTTACAATTAGTTATTTGTTTACTACAATTATAACATTGCTTCCCTTTTATTGTCTTGATACAACATATGAATCGCTTCTATTAAGATGTTTAATCTGTTGACATTTAAAAAAACAGACCTCTCCAAGGAATTACAATATCTTGGGAATTACCAAAAAGATTTCTAGTTTGTTTTAACATATCATTTTCCCCTTTTATTCATTAATTTGACACTTTAATTTCTTTTCTCAATCGCTTTACCTCAATCGGCTGTCCGTCTTCAAATCAGCTTTCCTTCCGTCCGTGGTACGTGTTCAATCCAATGAGTATAATGAGTTTGATTTTCTACATTTGCTACGGTCTTCCGTTTCTGTAATCTTTCTTAATTGTTGGCCCACATTTACTTAAGTACTTTGACATTTTATTTCTGTGTTTAGTCAGTGTAACTTTACCATCTTAACAGGTGGAAATTTGGTGTTCATCGCCGGTTTATTTTTCATGTTTTTTCCTTTGGGATAATGATTTTTATTTTATTTTTAGTCCTTTTGAGAGCTGTTTCTGTTTTAAAACTAAGAATATTTTATCTTATAGAACTTTCCACCTCATTCTACGTTATTTCTTTTTTATTTTTATTTTCTTTCTTTCTTTTTTTTCTTTCTTTCTTTCACACAAATAAGTTCCTCTGACTTTGTATGTTTTTAAACAAAGAGTAACTCACATTACAAAATATTCCAGGTCATTCTGGATCATTCTTCCTTTTTTTTTCGTTCTTTTTATCACCTTTCTTTTTTTATTTTTCGACTTTCACACCATTTCGTTTCTCCGCCGCTTTCTCGTCACTATATCGCAATTTCTTTAAATTGTCCAATCTTTATCCTGAAATCATAACAAATTAAGATCGCTCGTGTGAAGATCGAGTAAGGCTGTTTACAAAATCTTCTCACAAAGACGTGACAAAAAATACTAAGTTGATTCTAATCTTTTAAGTCAAAATTAACCCGGCTCAATAGCATCAACTATTGTACAAAACAACTAAAATATACTTCCAAAATTAAAAATCAAAACACAAAAATACAAGGCTAATCTCCCACACAGTCAGTAAAACACGTCCGCTCCTTTTAGCGGCAATTTTTAGACCGGTCTAGATGAAATACTGGTGAGAAATCGATCTTGTTGATTTTCAAGTTTCGTATGAAATAAATACCAGGCAAATGACTGTACTTATCTCAGCTGATCAAGTGGTAGCTTTCGATAGACGGTCTTTTTTGAAAAACGTTTTAGGTTCCTGTTTATGGTCTGAGATTAATGCTCTTTGTCAGCTTGCTTGCGTCTTTGTAAACTTGAGCTTATTACATTTAATCTTAACATATCAATTATAGAAGAAAATCCATGCAAATAAAATTGGCATTGGCTATGTTTTCCTCCGCTTGTTTTCGGCTCGTCTCCTATCTTTAGTTTAATTCCTTTGTTTGCTCTCGCAGTGTTTACGACTTGTTATAGCTCATTAGGAAAGCGTTATAAAAACACGAGAATAATATAAACAGGATTAAATTCTTTTTAAGAGTTGGATTTAACAAGAAAAATTACTATCGCTTATCTAATGTTATCACATCTAAAATTTGGATTTAAAATTAATAATTTCAGACTTAGATCCACATAATTAGGCTTCCCAAGAGTAGTAACCGTTTGAGAGATGCTGAATAATATTCAAGGGAATGGTAGATTGTTTTATATCTTCCTAAGATTTACCAATAAAGAAAACACGATATATAAGAGAATGACGCGTGGCCTAGAATTGGGGAAACTACTTTATCTTTAATGAAATTTAAAATTTTTTTCTTTTAAGGTTCACTTACGATTTCAAGCATCGCAGATGACAAGAGAACAAAGGTATCCCACCCGTTTATTTCTTTCTTTCGTTCATTCCTTTCCATTCATATTCTCCTCTTCCGCTATCTCCTTCTCCTTTTTTTAACCCAACCATTTTTTTCTTAGTTTTTAGCTTCTGTTAATCGCCTAAAGAACGAAAAAGTTCGGGAACTAGAGATTGGTCTTCAAAATTTCCTGAAACATTGAGGTAAAATATGTCTAAATAGTTTAACACGAGCCTGAAAATCTTTGCGGACTATTATATATTTTATAACAAAGTATTATGAATAAACAATATAATATTTTACTGTTAACACGCATGTGCAATAGCGCAGCGCAGCCGTGACGTCATAAAAACGAAGACAAAGGCGAAATTCGGACAAACTTACAAGTTTACTTTCAGCAGATAATTTTCWCAGCCGATCGCAGTTGATCTTAGTTTACATGGGTTATTATTGTAACTTTAAGTAAAAATAATAAAATCGGTTCGTATAATCCTCGTAGCGGTTAAACAGAATGCAATGTTTGTCCGAATCTTTAAGCTATTTTTAGAATCAGTGCGCTGCGCTATTGGCAGACATAAATCCAAGACTGAGGGATGGGGATAGCCGTACCTAGATCAAACGCTACCATTAATCGCTTAAGCAAAAAGGATCCTGTACAAGTACTTTAGAGATTGACATCTACACTGATCCGATAAACATATCTTGCTCGTTGGTTAAGGAATTTTAGCAGAGAGATCATTTTCTGATTGCTAATTTTGTGTCTTGAATTTGGCCAAAAATATACAAATTGATGAAAGTAATGCGATCTCTCAATGATGTAACTCAGTCAGAACTATAACCTTTCTTTTAGCCCCTTTTTCCTTGTTTTCTAATAATATATTGTTATATTTTTCTTTAATTTGACCGTTTTCTCAAGGTTGCGTGCACATCAAATTTAAGGAACTTGACGGGCCACGACACCAGAACACGAGTATTATAAAGCATTGCTATGAAAAGGTTTGCGATAAAAATTCATAAAATCGATTATTCTCCTCTTTAAATATAAAACTGTCTTTGTTTTGTTTTGTGCCCCGATAAGTTGGATGCGTACGCAGCCTTGAGAAAACCGTATATTCTAATTGAGTTCTTTCTCTCATTAAAACCTATTTTCCATTTACCTAGCTCTTCAACTTCGACATTCCCTTTCAAAATCCTAATGCCATTGTTTCTTAATTCCTCTTTGTGATAGTGTATCTTTATTTATATATCAATATAGTATTAATCTTGCTTTTTTGAATGTTTTTCTTGTTATCCGCTTATAATTGATCTCAACATTCAGACTTCTCTTTTTTGAGTTTTTACAGCCGCGTCTGTAAATCACCTTCTAAATCGCAAAATATTTTGATCAGTAATTCAGAGATAAGATCAAGTTCTAGCGATTTAAGCCGTGCTTCAACTTCGTCACAGCGGCCATGAAAGCTTAACGACTCCGTAACATCCTTAACTACTGTCTACATCTCGAGTACTTCGTACTTTTTTCTCACTGACGAGTACTAGCTGTCCTAAATATTGGCTTTAAGGGTGTTTGCTCTCAAGCGTTCTGTAATGATTGTTAAACGTGCACACGTGCTAACTAATTATTTAGGAAAACATCCCTACTTATCATTATAATGATTCAAACCTTCCCATAGGGGATTTCCACGGAATTTAACGCATTTCAGGTTGGTACGCGGAAAGTTTTTTTGTACTTTTACTAAGAAAATGGTAGAAAGAAAATAAAATATTTTGACTTTGGGGTTGTAATTTTATCGAAGCGCAAAATACTTAGCAACGAATTGCGAAAATAAATTACAAAGTTCGAAATAATAACACGTTTCCTTAGAAATGCTCCAGTGTTAGCGAGAATGACAGCCATTGAGCATAATACTTTGACTACGCGTTAGGGAGTCTTCAACGATCTACAATCACCTTATATTTCATTGTAAAGACTCCATTGTTCACTATGAAACGCTTGGGTTTACAAAGAAAAAGACATTGCTGGAAAACAAAATGGCTATCAAATACCGAGCGAGTTAGCTAGTCTAATACAATACAGACTTGTATTCAAATGTAGTGTAAACTCGTGCGAGCAATAACTCAAATATTTGACAAGAGCCATAGTGATTAGATTTTGAGCGTTTTGTAGCGTTCAATACCACTGATTATCACAAAACAAACTGACCCAATTGAGATATTGCGGACATTAAAGTGCAGGTGTCAATCCTTTTGCACTAATTCTCCATTTTCATAATGCGATACCTTGAATCAAGTTATACTTTAATTAGAAAAGGCTTTTTATGACGGGTTAATGAATCAAAGAAATGATACTGTTCGGATCTTTCTTTGTCTATAGGTCTTTTAAAGGTTTAATCTGGGGAAATAAGTATTTATCTTGGTATCCAATATTCTAAATTCGCTTAGCTTTACTCTTTGTCAAAAAAGAAAAAGTTTGGGATAGGAGATTTGGCCATCAGTCAAATACTAGACAAAATGTCTGGGACGCTAAAATCGCAAGATGAGTATTACTCATGGAATAAGATGAAAATTTATATTATGAACAAAATCCCATATCAACATTGATAGCTCTGTAAACTTCCATTAAAATCAAGCTTAGATGCTTATTGGATATACAAAATTCTTGCGATTTTTTTCAATTCATACTCGAAGGATACGAAATTATTTTTTCATCCAAGCTGAAATATTGGATGTGAGAGAGAGGCTTGCTCGATTCGGCATGTTATAGAATCTGTTAAATCTAATTGTTATTGTTATACACACGTGTAAAAGAGTTTTTTTTAAATATCTTATTGAATAGAACATTTTTCAAATGCAATCGTGTCTTAAAACAATGTTCTAGAAAATTGGAATTAAAGAAAACATTATTTTAAAAACCTTTAATCTCAGTTAAGTCTTTCTACACAAAAATATTGAGCGTAATAATTATTTATTTTATAGCAATAAAATGTAACAGGTTTTTAGAGCTGATTCTTTTTAAGGTATTGTGAATTACTCAACTTAATATTTTGTTTTGAGGAAAGGATTTCAAACTATTCAAGCGCGGATATCTGTTATCTTATTTATTTGTGATTGGCTTCGGTAAAGTGTCGAGCCTGTCTTACACAAAACGAAAACTAGAAGTCATTAAGCACAAAACTGCATTATTCTTATTAGTTTTGGAGTCGCTAAGCAATTCTCAAACGGTAACTACGATATTAAAAATACAAAGGATAAGTCAGGCTTTCAAGCTCAATAAACGTTCGATATTATTCTAGCATTAACTAATAAATTCAACAGTTGTTTCAAACGATTTCAACACGTTACAAACTAAATTTCAGTGTTCATATTTAAAAAGAAAATCATAATCTAAAATTCAAATTTATTTTTACTTTTTTTTTTGAATTATTATTTTGTTTACGCGCGTAAAGAGAGAACGATAATTCTCGCAATCTTCCAATTTTGATTTCAAGGAAATCCCAGTAAATCTGTCGATAATAGATCTTATAAATGTTCTCATCTTTCTGAATTTAATTCCGCTTTCTTCCAGAGGTCTCTGTTTCACTTCCGTTAGGGTATTTTTTACTTTAAAAAAGTATCAAACAAGCCATTATACCCAGGTAATTGAGTAATTAGTTTCAAATCAACTCCGTACTGACACTTGAGTTTTAACAATAGCTTTTATTTCAAGGCCCTTGCTTCACAACACCGACCCTTTTTTGTTAGGATACAACTTTAATATACCAAAGAAAGCTTCAGAAATAATAATCAAACTACACAACAACTGAAAAACTTTTCATAGATTATTCTACGTAATATTTTTTTGATATAAAATCCGTAATACTATATCGTGGTAAATGTATGTACAAGCTTTGTCTTTATTTTTGAAACTTTTTATGAAATTTGTCAAATTTTTACCTTTTCAACCGAAAAGGTAATTTTTATTGTTATAATTTCATAGTCATTCTCTTTATGATTTTTCCTGCTATAAAGATTTACAGGTATTTTCAGTTTTCTTTCTGTTTTATATTTTTAATTTTTCGGCAAGAAAATAGTCGTTTTTCGCCTTAAATTTCCCCCTTTTTTTGTCATAACGAATGGTATTTTCTCTACACTATTATTTTTGCAGTTTTATTTTATCAATAACAGTTCAGTTCTCCACACTTGCTCTGAATTCGTGACGAAGAGTGTGTCTTCTAACATCAACCTTTCTATAGAACCTTCTCCCACAGATCTTACACGGAAAAGGTTTGATTCCAGTGTGTCTTCTCATATGTGTCAACATATTAGAAGATTGACTAAATACTTTTCCACACTGCTTACACTGAAAGGGTTTCGCTCCGGTATGCATCAAAGTATGCTTCTTCATGTCGGATTTTCTTAGGAACTTTTTACCACAGTAACTACAGGAGTATGGCTTGTGATCGGAGTGAATCAATCTGTGTGTGCTTAAACTTGAAGGCCTACGGAATTCTTTGCCACATTCTTGGCATCTAAAAACTTTGGTTTTGCTTTCTGTTTCGCCTGCTACTTCGTCTCTGATATCACTCGAGGGTGATGAAAGAAGCGTAGTTTGAGGCTCAAGACTATAACTGCCTGTTAGCTTTCTTTTCTCTGGGTCTACGGGTTGAAATGCTGTTTGATGAGGCGTTTCTGGCATTGACGCGGCTCTTAAAGACTCTGGGCTTATTCTTGGMGGGTATGCAGCGCAAGGATACAATGATCCTTCATGGGGAAGAAATCTTGTTAGAGATTTATGTAGATGAGGAGATGTAGGAGGGAACGGAAAAAACGGCCTCGGAAGATAGCAGGCAGATCTAATACGAAGGTATTCTTCCATCGTCAATCCCTGGGGCGGGGGGAGACAGAAGTAACGTGGAAATGCATATTCCTTTTGGCTCTGGTATAACCTGAACGAGCTTCGGCAATCGTCAAACGAACTCTTAGATGTTGCGTGAGACGAAACATAGGGGACAAATCCACGCTTTTCAGGCTGAAGTTCTTCTTTTTCATCTACAAATAAACAAAACCTTTATATTAAAACCTTGAACTAATGATTCTTAATATTTACTTAAAATTAAAGCAAAGAGCCAAGGATAAGAAAGGTTTCTGTGTGTTTCCCTAGGTTATATATCCTTGACAACAATATGGTCTCGTAAAGAATTAGAAAAGCACTTTGCGTTTGAAATCTAGATGGGGATCTCAGTCTTCTGTCGATAAATCTGTTTCTCAAGCATGAATTCTGTTTATGTCAAGATTGTACAAATAGGTAATAAATTTTACTTCCTAAAATCGTTAACTAGCAATCTGATTTTTTTTCTCTTACTACTAGTTCTTTTATATTTTATCGCATAAAACTATCACCTTGCTTCGTACTTCTTCACATTCCTATCTCGCCATCTCGCTGTTAGGACAGCCGTAATCGCTTAAATCGAGTCAAAACAACTTAGTTTAAACAGTAAAATCATGTATTTTAAAAACCGCATTAGAAAAATCCTGCAATTTAAAAAATTGTTTTCGCAAATCTAGAGGATTCTAAACCGATATATATCAATACAATCCACCGTAAATAAGATATAAATGATTCTCGCTTTTCGTAAGATTTAGTTGTGGCTAAAATTTCCGTGCTTGAAGGAGGTAATCATTTTGAGAATTTTATGTTTCATTTTCGACTAAACGTACGACATTTGTATGAATTTTTAGAGAGCAATGCAAACGAAAAAACTTTCTACTCTTAAGCGAACTTAAAACACTGAAAATAAAAACATTACTAGATTCTTATTGCCGTTGTAATTGAAATATAATTTCAATACTAAGATGGAGCAATACTGACTTAACAAATGAATGATTTAATCATCCTCATCTTCTTTGTCGTTTTTTATATTGCTGGGTTTTTTTTAAAGTTCTTGTCCATTTTTGTCGCATCGTTTTGAAATGTCTTTATTTATCAAAATAAGATATTTTGACATGAAATAACTTCTCCGTTTCAAAACTTAGGGGGGTTTTCCTTAAAGAATGAAGATGCTTGGGAAAGTCATTTTGGATCAATCGTGCACGAGCCCATCGCTGAGAAAGCCGTATCTGTAACTCTTAGAATCGCTTGTTTTCCCTTCTCGGCTAAATTAAGTGAAAAGTGCTACGCTCAAAACACAAGAAATTAGTTTGTTAGTTAACCTTTTTAGTAAAGCATAAATCATACCCCTACTGAATGTTGCCATCAGTTGGGTTGAAAAGTCAGAAAAATCTTTGATTCTTCAACTAATGAGGATTTTTGATTTAAAAGCTTTGAGGGCAATCTCCAGCCCTCTTTAATTTCCCGTTTTGTTAGTATATTTTTCACTGAAAATCAAAAATAAAAGGAACGAAACCTTTGATTTTTTTAAACTTGTTGTAAAGAAAAATATGTTGTTGAACCTTTTTCAGTTTTTTTGTTTTTTTTGTTTTTGCCTTTTCAATCTTGAAATTTAAAGTTTAATGTAAAGATGTTATTTTTCCATGGTTTTGATATGTCTTAAACAAGTTTTGTTTCGATATGATCACTATGAATGTATCTTATTCGCTGTTTGAATCTTAGTGTCAATTGTTTTTGCGTCTTTTAAAAGAGGACTGATTAATTCTAATGTAATTATCAGGTATTGAGTATAATGGTTATTGATGTTTTCTCTGGGCTCCCAAAAAAATCCGCTTGTCTAGAAACCATTTTATTATTCTTTTAGGATTCTTTGTGAATGTTGTTACCATATTTGAGCTCTTTCCGCGCTTCTATCAATAATTTCACAGCAAAACAACACCATGTATGATTTTTCAAAGTATTAACTCAGTTAACACTGAATCACTCGAGTTCCAAACGCTCCATTCATTCATTCATCTTACAGTCTCCTTGACTTAATTCAATTTTACAAAGTTTCTATGTAAAAGGTTAAAAACAGAAGTTTGAATAGCTTAAACAAAGGTTTGCCTAATAGTCTTTTTGTGAATTTCTTAACTCTTATATGTCGCCAAAGTGGCTTTCTTCGAACCTGATTTCCATCTGTTTACCCCTCCAAAAACTCATAAGTATCATTCTTATACCTCGAAATACGACAGCCCTAAGACAAGTGTTTGGACTTAACCATATCGTTTTATCTCATTTATAGGTGAACAATGTAAAGCCTTGAACAGCGAACTCTTGAGGTAATAACTTGGCAAGTTGAGGCGTTTCTTAGAACAACTCGGAAACATATGAAACCTTCCAGCCTATTTTCTGATTAACTTTTAAGAAATTGGCCTCAAACGATTTCTTTAACAATGTCCCTATAACTTACACAAATTTATTAATGTCCCTATAGGTTTCTAAATCGAACCAAAACACTTTCTATCTGCGTTTTTTGAGCATGTTCGTAGCTTCAAGGTATGTCACCCTTTTCAAAGCAAAGGAGGGTAGTTTTTGGGAAGAGGTTGATGTGATTGTCGCTATAGATTACGACGACTTACTGTTACGATTATATAACCATTAAACAAGGATACCATGGAGCTCAATGTAGCTATTTCGGTTGCCTGTTCTGCTTACGTAGAGCGAACTTCGAGAAATTCTTGATTAATCGTTCCCAAAAATGCAGGTCAATTTCCCAAGAAATTATTTTCCTTAGCAAAAAAAAAAAAAAAAAACTACTATAGTTCTATCATAATAATAAAAATTAACTTAATGAGTGATTCAAAGCTAGTCGTGAACAAAATGTTTTAGGTTGAATAAGGATTTGATATAAGTTAGTAAGTACCCTTACCGATTTCAGGATTTTCCTCTTTAATCTTGATTTCATTTTCTGGAAGAGCTGATTGCTTCGAGCGCACAAGAAATGATCTAGGCATCTCTAAATCTAGTTTAGTTCTTCAAAATCTGAGGTAATTGAGGTATCTGACTGCGGAAGAGGTTTGACCGAAGCACTAAGGCCTTTAAAAGACAGGTACTGACTAATACCATTTAAATACTCACTTTAATTATATGTAAATGAGAAGTTAATTATTGCTGTATGCGCGAGGCCCTGTCGCACTCTTTAAGGAGATGACAATACGCATATGTTGAAGTTTTTACTTCGTACAATGCCTAAAGCCGAAGTACCTTTTGGAAAGTCGGCCTTCAGCCTCCAGGCTTATCGGGTCGTCTACTTGAAACAATCGCCTTTCTTTGACTCATTTTCACAACAAGCGTTGGTCATTGTGTTTGAGATCAAATGGTTAAATTGCTTTAGGATTCTTTGTTGCCAATGTTCAATTTGAACACCTATCAAAAGCTTGTTTAGCAGATGGATTAATGAGAGGAATTGCGCGATAGTTATGGGATTTCCGTATCGTATAACTAAACTATTGTGCAAGATCGTGTGCGTCGCTCGCAGTCAAAACGGCAACCCCACACATGATCGCTTTTTATATGTCTTCATTGCTCTTTCTCTTATTATTTTCCAACTTTTCGCACTTTTCCGTGACGAAAAAGAACACAGTTTTAGAGAAACCTAACAAGTTAAATTCCAATTTGATCTGTGAATTTTCGAGCCCCGTGACAATGATCAGCCCAGATGTTGGTTCAGGGTTCGATCTGTGAGTTAGCCTTACCCTGACTTAGATCAGTCTAGAGAATGTTTTAGGATTCGATCCTTGAGTTATCCATTCCTTGACTTAAATCAACCCAGAGGTTGTTTCAGGGTTTGCTAAAATTGAGCTAGGGACTTTTGAAGAATTACCCACMCACCCGCATGCACCCATGTGAGGGGGAAAGAGCCGTAAATAAATGGAGTGATACTGACACTGATTAACCCACCCCACTGAATCATTAACTGAATCTCTTGCACACCATCTAGCCTATCAAAGGTATCTTTCAAAGTATGAAATTGTTTTAAAGTTCACGCGTGCATATCTGTTATCAACCAGATGTTTTACATGATGTTGACTAGCGGTACACAATACCTTGTTCAAGAACAATCTAGTGACATCTCGGCTCTAAAGTGGTCGTATTATATAAATACAGGAAAAACCTACAGAATGTTTCAATTCGCAGGGATATCACTGCAGAATAGGAAAATCACATCTCATTTTGCTTCCATTGAGAAACCTTAATAGAAACCTAAAACTAGAATATGTTGTTGTATACATCTTATTTTTTCAACGAAKTTTTTCCCTTTTTCTTAATTTTAAAAGAAATGTAGCTTCTATCAAGTCGTCATGGAAACATGACCCTTTTTTTCTTTCCAATACATATTCGCTTTGGGAACACGTAATTGTCGCCTTCGCAATAGTTAGTCACATAAGGTATCCTTGGCTATTGTTTCAGAACGTATATCAAACATAAGGCGAAGGTAAAACATCGTTTTAAGAACGCCAGAAGGTTTACAAAACCGTGTCCTCGGATTCCAGGAAAAAAGAGATTTAAAACGACATTTCTGCTTAACTTTTACCCGTGTTTGTTTGACAGGGTTTTTTATTTTTTTCCTTCTTTTTTTTATTTTTTATTTTTTTGTCTTCATTTTTTTGCTTTAGTTTTAAACAAAAATCCAAGCTTCGTTTTAGCTATTTATTTTTTTGCGTTTTTTCTTAGTTTATTCGCTTTTAGGAAGGGAAAATTACGTAATTTGTAATTTTTAGGTAAAACAGTAAAGCCTTCCTTTATCGTAACCTTAATATGAAATTGAAATTGCACGCCCTAAACAAGGCATAAAGAATATTACACAACCATTTGTGATACCTTTTGTAAAGCAGAAAACAATTGACTAGTTATGTTTATATCTATCTAGCTTGTAAGCAGGAGTCACAAAAAAAAAAAAAAAAAAAAGAGATCTGGAACGCAAAACCTCGGTATTGAAAAATTCTCATCTAACATTTACTAATGAAATCGGCTTAGTTAATTCCTTTTTTTAAAGATTTAGTTATATAATTATCACCAATGTAACAATCGTTTTTTCCAGTTTGTCAAAGCTAACAAGTGGCTGTTCTATAGTTTAAGAGTGCTAATAAATAACAAGAATTTTAGATATAATTGAAAAGAAAGATTGGTTCAGTATATTTGTTTTCATGTGACACTCTTCAGTGCATATTATCGTATTAATTTGGTCAATTTGAGCGTCGTAGTGACATTAATTTCGCCTAGTTTTGACATCAGATTGACTCTCACCGCATTTATGGTAATCTCTCTGGACTGTTTTTCAAAAAAATGTGCGCGGAATTTTCCACAATCAATTGTTCGTTTTTTATTAATAATGCGCTAGACAAAAGCGAAGCTGCTCCTTTAATTCAGTCATCTAATAACATTTTTCCCTAGAAACGTATCCATAGTGCTTTTTCTCATTCCTATTGTTGAGCATTTGGGGTTCTCATTTTTCATGTATACATAAGATATCAATCTTATCCAAACTTGGTTTCTTGTATATTATGTACAATTGAAGCCCTTAAAAATTGTCCCAAAGAAACGCTGAAAATATGCTTCAAGATAGCTTATTGAAAGGCCAAGCATGTGGCTTTGGTACGTCTTTTTATTGTTTTATAATTAGTATTGCGTTGATGGCCCACGTGGATTGAGTGTCTGCAGGTAAAATATGGTGTAAACAATACAGTCAAAAAAAAAAAAAAAAAAACAAAAAACTTTCCTATTGCATTAACCCTTGTTGCATTACGCCCTTTTTCTTATACGACCAGACTCGTCCTACTTCAACCACTAATAATCATTTTAGAACTATTGTCTTGAAATGTTATTTGTTCATAGCTAGACTTATTAGGGTATTTGGCGGTTGATAACTGGAATAAAATATCAACTTTGTTTACAAAAAAAATATTTTGACTTCATCAGTTTTAGTAATTGATAATTCAGCGTTAATTAAGGTTACAATTTTTTAACTCGTGCACTTTGAGATTGATTGACTGAAATAGAATTTCTTCTCGGGCAAACAACACCAGCTCGGTCATCTGTCCAGTTTATAATCTTCAATCTCAAAACGCAAGTCTTAGTTTATTTTGCTTAATCTTAATCAAAAAGCAGGCAAAGGGCCACAGGTTTGTTAGCATATTGCTATTTAGTGCTACCCTCGATAAATAAAGAGTTTATTATTATTATTATAATAAAACGCATGAGTAACGTGAAAAATTCTAATGTGCTCAATATATGCTCAAGTTGTGCAATATTTATGCAGAGAAACCTGTGGTGGCCCATCTATTGATCATAAGTTACACATACCTTTTTCAGTTCTCGCCAATAAACAAGGTTACTTATGATTTKCACACGTTTTTTCTACGTATTTACCAGTGGCGGATCCAGGATTTTTCAAAGGGGGGTTCCGTTTCTTAAACTGTGTATAATTCTCTTTTGTTTAGTCGATGTCTGACAAAAATTGGCTCTAATCACCTAATTTACTATCTAGTAACGGAACTTAAAGGTAAATTAAACATTATAACAGCAAATATTTATAATTTCGTGTTCAACATTATCCTTGTGGATACTTTTAAGCAAAATTTTTATAAGACATATTTCTATTACCTAAAAGATCAAACCTTCAAGGGGGGTTCCGTGGAACCCTTCGAACCCCCCCTGGATCCGCCATTGTTTACAGATATAGCTTTTCTTTTAAAGAGATTTCTTTTTCTAAAAAGTACAGCTTGTGCTCAGATCTCAAAGGCCATTCGTTTTGTGTGTGTGTGTGTGTGTGTGTGTGTGTGCTAAAATCAATAGCATAAAGATAAAATAAAAATACGTGTGCGCTTTGAAAACCCACTTAAAACCAATGACTTGAAAAAGGACAATCCTTATGAATCCTTGAAGTGCCATAAAAATAACTTTTCAAAGAAGGCAATAGATTGTTATCACATTTTAAAACAAATGTGCTAAAAATGATTTCCGTTTAAGCTCTAATTCTTTAAACAAATTGGCAAATTTTCGCACTATTGTATTACTGATAATGGTTAAAGCTTTTTTAGCACTTAACCAGGGTAAAAAAAAGGTTTTTTTATTTGACCTCAAGAAGCCTTTCACCTGGTCACTCTTCGGCGCACGCATGGTGTATCAAGCCAGACGCGTTGTGTAACATTTCTCATTAGCCACACTGGCTACTGAGTAAAGGAACAAGAGAGCCTACCTCGAGATGTCTGCAGCATAATATATCACAATGGAAGACCCAGTTGCTCACCACGCGAATAGGTCACAGGTAATTAAATACTAGTTGTTTCACCCACGTGCGTACGTATTGTCTGTAGTCAAAGCTATGACAAGACCACTAAATGATACGTAAACTAGTTAACTATGAAGCCCATGTATACGAACATTCCTTGTGGAGTTTTTGCGGTTACCTAGTGACCAATTTCCGTACATTGTAAAGAGAAATTGAGAGGTTAATTTCATTTTATAATGGTGTGTTAACTCGAATAATTTCGTACAAGATGGCTTTTTTTGTATTTGAAACTGAGCTTATAAACACTTATTCTTTACCTTAGATACTAGAGTTTTATCAATTTAATTTATATAGTGTTCATCCCAAGTTCCCCAAATGTAGTTACACTTCACAGACTAAATAAGACAGAACACTTGAAAAAAAAACTAAAAAAAAAAAATTCAAAGCTAGTATTGTATTTTTTCTAATCCAGTTCCAAATGATCACAAACACTTTAAGGTATTAGGATACGAAAAATGACGAATTGC
>NW_022259659.1:77575-104525 GCF_009602425.1 Actinia tenebrosa | reverse complement strand
TTTTTTGTTTTATAATTATAGCAATATTCTTATCACGTCTCATATTATAATGAATTATTAGTTAATTATTATTGTCAATAAAGTTATTTCTTTAATTTTTGCTCTTTGTTTTTTTCTTTGCTAGATAATTTTTAAGGCCTTAAGACTGTAACTAATAGTTTTTGTAATTGTATTTCTGTGAATATTTTCTGTAGTTCTGTAATTTTTTGTTAGTTTATTTCGACCTGTTTCACCTGTACCTCCCAGACGAGTGTTTCTCTCATGGGTTAATTCTTAGAAAAAATGTGTTTAAATTAAAATATATATATATGATATTTTTTTTAATGGATAAGAATAATCCAGCATTTGTATTTTCCAATACTATTGCATGGTTTCCACTGTTAAAAATGCATTAATTTTAACAATAATTTCACAATAAATCATGTGATATCTTAAAAGAAAACTAATTTTCAACATTTTTGTCGCAAACGTTTAGCAGTTTTACTATGAATCTAACTAATATGTTTTTTTCTTCTTTTTAGTAAAACTTGTTATAAAAGAGAAGATATAATTGATAAGAAAAAGGAAGAAAGAAGGATGTTCAACACAGAGATATACAAAAAACAAATGGCTGCACGAAGTCCAGCTCTCGTTGCCTTGGAAACAATAGTCATGGTTACGATTACCGTCACGGCGTTGCTAGGCAACCTCATGGTTTGCTGGGCCGTGTATCGAAGCAAGAAGCTGCGAACAGTTCCAAACTTGTACATCATTGCATTAGCCATTTTTGATATTTTAATGGCGATACTCTGTATGCCGTTGTCAGTTGAAGTCTTCATCACTGCAAACTTCGCTCACGGCGAAAATGCTGTACAATTCCAGGGATTTTTCTCGTTCTTCTTGTCTCTCGCCTCGCTTCAAACTATGACAGCAATGGCAATAAACCGGTTTTACCGGATTGTCAAACCGGTATTGTTCCGGAAGTACCTTCAATCTCTTCAGAGTACTGTTCTGTCGTTGGTAATGATCGTCGTTCTTGCCACATTTGGTGCGTGTTTGCCATTGATCTTCGGCTTTGCCAAATATACTTTCCATTACGGGAAAGTGTTCTCATACATCGACTACTCTACGCCATTAGCCGCCTACATCTACACTATCTTCCTCAAGATCTGCTACATTACTATCCCAACTCTCATCACTTTATTCTGCTACTATAGAATCTTCGCTACAGTGAAAAACCACACGAAGGAATTGATGGCCAACCAACGGAACAACTCCGGATCCACGGGCGGCGGGCTGTCTATGAACG
Source organism: Actinia tenebrosa (assembly GCF_009602425.1). The sequence goes on along the minus strand of NW_022259659.1, from coordinate 103,237 downwards.
TGGAGGATGTCAACATCACCAAAGCACTTTTCGCTACTGTTCTTGGCTTTGTCGCGTGTTGGACGCCAGTAGCTGTCGTCGACATGATTGACACCTTCTCTAACCATGCCCTAAACAACCCTCGCGAGGTTTATTTATTTTACATCTACATGGGTTATGGAAGTAGTTCTATTAATCCTTTTATTTATGGCATACTTAACCGATCCTTCAAACGAGAGTTYATCAAGATATTTCGACTTCATTTTTCAAAGAGATTTAGCAATGAGACTGAACTATCGAACTCAGCTAACAAGGTCGCACCAATGTTATTGCTGTTCGTGCGACCAGCGAATGCTAATGACTTTGTTCGTAATAATTCTGATGCCAACAAGTAGATAACACCGCTGCTGTTTCATATACACCTAATTCAAAAAACGTTGTCATCGCCAAAGGCGATAGGCAACAGGCGATAGGCGAAAAGCTATAGGATATATGTCATTCCAAGATCCAAGAATAGATGGAATGACTTGTGTTTCTGCTTCTTATTCTCGTCAAGAACATGGACCTTCGTGCTGAGACTGATTCAATGTTCTTTGTATTCAACGAAACCATTTCCATGTCGGAATGACCTATCGCCTATCGCCTTTGTCGATGACAACGTTTTTTGAAATAGGTGTATAAATATGAAGTTTCAGGGAATCAAGGTTAGCATGGCGTTAGCGCATTCGCCTCTCACCTTGGGGTMTCGGGTTTGATTCCTGAACTCGGCATCACACGAGTCTATCGAGTTCGTTGCTGCTCTCCATTGATTCGGTTTTTTTCTCCGGTACCCTCCGGTCCTTTTCTATCCTTGCTCGCAGGGTATTTCTCCGGCTTTCCTTTAGTCGTAAAACCTAAAACACTAGCTTTTTTTAGATCCTCACAGGGGTTTCTGTGTCCATTCAGGCTCACAAACATTGCAATTCAAGGAGAGCACATGCGTAATTAGTTTTACACAACAAAATGACCAGAGTATTAAGAAAAGATCGTTTATTTACGACAAAATATACACATCTGTATCTAAGGTCAAAATAAATTAACGAATAATTAATGTACAATTGTTGCAATTCTGCGACATTTAACCTGAAGTTAAATATTCTTTTCTCTCATTGGTTCGATAAAAGTTAGTCCTCGTAATTGCCTATAATATTGTTGTACTATAATCAGTATTCTTCGTAGAATTTTCACTTTAGAAATTTACGAACAATCTCCATTCTTGAAGCCTTCTGCTTGAAGGAATACGGAATATGTAACCAAACAGACCTTATGACTTGGTCGTAATGTTTTCTCACTTCAGACCTCCTGTCATTCTATAGAGTATTATTTCTTTGTTTAACGGTTACACACGAGAAGGCACATCAAAATGGATACAACACAAACAAAGAATATAATTCTCAAGGGATTGACTCGTGGTCTGAATCGAAGCTAGTGAATGCGCGTGGAAATGTGAAAGAGGCTGAGTCTTGTAATTAAATATAAACTGTAAGCTATATTAAATATAAAGTGTATTGCGCATGCGCTGCTGTATCTATAAAATGCTATCAAAATATCGATGTGAATATGTGGGGTGATAATTCTTACATGTGCTCAGAAATCAATTTTAAATATATTTGATGTCTTGTGGTGGACGCAAGGTTTTAAAGTACATGACATATTCATCATGCTTGCTAGGTGGTTATCACGTGCTTACTTTGTGTTTGTCATGTGCTGACATTGAGATTTGGTCACGTGCGTACTTGATGCTTGTCACGTGCTAACATGGGATTGATCGAGTATTGATCACCTGCGTACTTGGTGCTTGTCACGTGCTAACATGGGGATTGACCACGTATTGATCACGTGCGTACTTGGTGCTTGTCACATGCTAACACGTAAACAAACGCCCCCCTATTTGCTGGAGGATTATCACGTGATTACAAAAGACAAATCACGTATCGATCACGTGACGCGTAAATTAGACAGAAGTCTTTTTTCTGTAGACTCCTTCTTTCCCAGAAGGTCGTATAATTGCTTCTGGTTTCCTCAGGCCACGCAGCTTTCGACTTTTCGGTTTAATATAAGATTTAGAAACTAGATGATATAAGCTGGTAGTGGATTGGAATCGAGAAGGTTCCCTGTCCAGGCTGACAGCAGAACCGCATGCTTGCAATTCAATCTCTTCCAAATCAACCCTACCTCGATGTTCCGCAGGAACACTACGATTACCATTCATATTTTTACGATTTTGAACAGGAAAGTTTAAAATATCGTAGACATCGACCCCCAGATTGTCATGTGACTGAGCCTCTGCGTCTGAAACTTTGATCCTTGGTTCCGACGACTGAGGGATTGGTGATTGGGACCCAGTATCAGAAACATCAACGGCTGGGTTAACACGCGAGGAGGGCAGAGACTGGGACCTAGAAGAAGACCTTGACGTTTGTTTATGCGGGTTTGCCTCGTTTCGATGCGACTTGGTGGCCTCGGCCGAGACATGCGCAATACTTGCTGTGACGTTGACGATGGCAGCGTGCATCTTTTCCTTGTTCCGGTTTTTACCGTAACCGTAGAACGTATCATCGGCGTCTCGGATGCTTTTGAAGATGAGTATTGTTACGACAAAGAGAACGATGAAGGCGAAGGTGAATGGAATCCCGATGAGAATACCAAGTTCTGTTGACCTGGAGTATGGAGGAGGATAAGAACTACCTGCAGAAATACAAAAATAAAGAATAGGAGTTTTACGGCAGCCATGTTGGAGGGCAGGAACAATGCAATGTTGTTTTTCCATTACAAAAAGGAGAATATTTCTGGGGGTTTTGCCCTACAACATGGTTGCCGTGATACCATACGCGTGACAATCACTTGAACATTAGAGAGTTTTAGATTTACGTTCACGGCAAACGTGAAACGTCAGTTGACCAGTAAAAAATTCTTTTAAATTACTGAATTAAAAGAACCGCAAAAAAGGCCAAGTAGTAGAAAAACAAAAGAGTATTTGCGCTTGCGTATTGCGGTGAGAAGGTTTGTAAAAGGTAAAGTAAAACACACGAAAACTATGAAAACGTGGTCACGTTTGCCGTTTGCGGGGAGAAAAAAAGTCAATCTAAAACTCTCTATTATCAACTTTTTGACTTTGAGCAAAGTTTGGCGGCTTCTGATCGTAGACGACAAGGCAGAGTGATTCTAAAGATGCTAGGGCTAAGTTCTAGACCTTTTCTGAAATAGCGAACATGCTGTATTATGATCTAGCTACAAACATCTTTTGTCCATCAAGCCTTATATGGTGTTCTTCGTAGCGAAGCTGGACCACAATGCATCCGGTTTATCGAACTCAGAAAGGGCGTATAATTCTAGTGTCCATTGGGAGCAGGGTTACCCTAACGTCACATTATGAATGTCGTTTGTGAATTTTGATGAAATGTTTGAAAGATGAAATATTAATGCCTAACCAAGTTATAACGACCTCAACTCACGTTTCTTACAAATGAAATAGTTTTTCTCCATGCACGTGCAATCTTCCCACAATCCTTTAATAATCATTTGTACGCATGCGCCGTTAGCATCCGGCTCTCCCAAGATCCAGTTTTGATAATCCAACTTATTTTCGTCGATCCAGTGAAGTTTGGACGTTGCTTCTCGGCGCTCCATTCCAAGCCACACAAAAGTATTTTTGGGAAATCCAAAATAATCTCTCGAAATGTTAAAAATGAGGTCGTTTTCACTCTTGTTTGTAATTGATATTAGATTAGCGGCGCGATAGGAACATGCTCTCTGCGCATGATTGAATATCATTGGTTCATTCGAAGGGAAGTAGCAATAACTTTCAAATTGAATCCAGCCCATGTCACACTCTCCTGAAAGAAAGCRAAGCGATTGATTATGATCATTATATATGTATTTATATATGTATTTATGTATTTGTAAATAATTTTCTCTTTTTCTTTTTTGATGAATGGAATAAAGATTATTTAAAAAGAAAAAAAAAAAAGAAAAAAGATTATGATCAATAACAACACTGTAATGGATCTCTGCGCACCGGGATGGTTTTCTGTGCACTCAAATGGTTTTCTGTGCACTCAAAGGTTTTCTGTGCACTCAAATGGGTTTTGTCGCACTCAAATGGCTTTCTTTGCACTAGAATGGTTTTCTGTGCACTCAAATGGTTGCTGTGCACTCAAATGGTTTTTGTGCACTTAAATTGTTTTTTGCGCATGGCTTTCTGCCTCTGGACTCAAATATCTACCTCGCTGAAGATCCAAGACAAAAATTATTCATCCAAACCCTTGCAACTGAAAAATGGTCACTTTTTCTCATCTCCTCTTCTTACCTCTATCATAAGACAACTTATTTGCGGTTTTCAAAGATTCCTTTAAACTTTTAGCATTAACACTAGGCAATACTTGAACTGAATTACTCATAACTAGTCTCCCCAGATGCGTAGCATTCAAATGGCTTCCTACATGGCTTGATATTGACGATGTTTCCCATGACGTAGAAAAAGATGGCGACGGAGAAATGAGGGTAGCAAAAGACAAATCCAAGTTTAGAAAAGCGAAAGATAAGCATTGAAGTTCAGTTTGACAAGAACCTTTGAACAAGAGACGGATTACAACGAGAAGTAGAATTTTGATGAGTAACGAATCCGTTCTTGAGAAATTATAAATAATCTTGAATGAACCGCTCAACAAAAACTTGTACAAATCCAACATGGAGTAGTTCTCGGTGACGTTAAGTTTGGTCTCTATCAAACAATTTTGTTGAATTCCTAAATCTGAAAGAAAAAGGGGTCTTGTGAGTGCTTGACGCAGTCAACTACAAAAACGCCATTTTCATATTTATATTTAATAACGCCCACGATAAGTACGTGACAAATTCCCCTTTAACATATCCCCACTCGTGTTCTGCTGGACAAGGACCAGAAGTAGACGAGAGTACACACACACAAACACGCGCGATCAAAAAAAACATTCCAGTCTAACAAAAACAACATTAATGCTTGTTTCACCAGCCACGATTTGTGAGCTCAATCGAGTTCATACGATGTAGTTTCAATCTTTTTAAGATTTGTATTTTTATTGCAAATTGTTATCAAAGATTTGCGATAACTTTTTTTCTTTTTCTTTTTTTTTCTTTTTTTTTTTCTTTTATCGAGCAAATTTTWAAAATATTTTATTGATGAAGGTGTGCGCTTTTCAAATAAAATTAATTCAACTCTCTCAACACAACAGCATTTTATACCTTCTCCAGAAATGAAAACAACGAACTAAGGCAATACAAATCACACACAATATCTCTCTCACACGTCTGTGAAGCAAAACATTAAAAATTTAATTACTTAAACTCAATCAATTTACTCAAAATATATCCTAAAAGACTTACTTTCATTCCAGTAATTTATAGACATTTGGTGGTTATCTAATAGAATTTYGTCGCCTTTCTGTTTCGTAATCGATCCGTTTTCTTCGTCTCTCAGTTCCTTTGATTCATGTTTGTTTTCTTGGACTAAAAATGGCGTTTCTTTGGTTCTAAAAAGAATGAAAAATAAAGAGGTGAGGCAAATACGATTCCGATAGCTCAAAATAAACTGTTGAGCCATCTGTTAGTGATCTGTGGATCGTCAGTCGTCAGACAAGACGGGCGAGTGCATATCGCTTAAGCTTCCGGTGAGGGGAAAATAGGGTGGAGATGGTCACGCTATATCAGGACGAAGGTCACGCTATGAGATGATTGATACCTACAACTAAAGTGTACTTTAAAAGCAAATTTATATTTTATCAAAACATTTGCAGGACTAGGACTCGAAAACTTTCTGGTTATTATCATTACATCACTTCCAGTCATATTTTAGTCAAGATTACTTAATTAACTAGCTTGTTTGAGTTCAAAAAAGGTTAAAAACAAAACTTTATTTCCGTTTGTCTCCAAAATAAAGGAAGTCAAGCCGGCCACACCGTGAAATTTGATCACTAATTGAAGAAAAAAGAAACCTCAAAAAACTCGACCGTCATAAGGTGACAATACATAAATATTTTTATTAGACTTTGCAGCTTCGACCACAAGAATCTTTTCTCTAAAATTACGACTGGCTTATAGCCGGGATTTTYCCCCTTTTTTGTGACCCCAGTAAAGTATTTCAATCTAATGTACTGACAATTCTTTGACGTGCAGATGTTTGAGTCTTCCAGTCTAGGTTTTCAAATGAGCGCGCATGTTCATCGTGGGACATGAAAGCCGGTGCTGAAGGGTAGCAAAGGACAGGGACGAGTAGTAAAGGGTTGAAATATGCTACGAAGGGCACAAAATGCAAACGAAGTGCATTAATAGAGTTAGTTTTCAGTGCTTACCTGTGCGGGTTCGAGTCGATCATCGTAAAACAGTTGTTATCGAATCTCAGATGCCGTGTGTTCAAGGAGACGTGTGACTGAACATGCGAAAGTTGAGAGAGAATAACCTTCACGATCAGTGCGAGTACAACAATGCGCATGACACATTTGCTTTATACCGCTGGGGCGACATCAAGTACCTGAAAACACAAATATTATCTATTAATAATCTATTATTATCTCATCGCATATATTAGATGTTGACAACGCAAACCTGATTATTGTCTAGTGATTGAGCATCGATCTATTTCTTTTGGTCTGCGCTGAAGCCTGTGTTCAGTCTCTTGGTTAGCAATGAAAAACGTATACTGACAATACTAGATCTTTCTTGGAAGCTTGTCGGGCGCTCAGCGGAAGTTCATCGTCAAATAAGACTCGTTAAATCTCAGTAATACAAATAAAAGTCAAGAAATTTGACCACCGTTCGTGGGTTTTATATTTTATACTGAAGTACATGTGCAAAACTTGAAGCTTCTTATCCTGATCAGAATTTAAATTAGCTTTACTTACACAAAAGATTAATAAAAATATCGATTATCTTGCCTTCCTTCCTTCCTTTCATACAGCAAATTCTAGTAAGTCTATAGCCAACATTAATCGATCAGTCACTAAATATTTAACGGTGGAGGGGAGAGAGGTTTTTAGTCCCTTGATGAATCATTACGTTTTTTCATCTACACTGATTATATTTGCCAAGCACTAAATCTGTCAAAACACTAAAATACTGTGTTGAAATTGCGAATGTTTCTTCGCCGAAATACACTTTAGGTTCTACCAATACCTTGTATACCAAAGGTCTCTTAAATTTTGTCAGGTTTAGGAATTTTTGTCAGTAGCTTAAAGCCAAAGTTTTTGCCTTTCTTTAATGGTTGATGTTAAGTTCTTTCATATATAAATGTTTTGAAATACTAAATAATAATTTTCAAACACGATATTTCTATTATCATTCGTTACGGAATTAAAATAGTACCAAAGTATAGCAAAAGCAACCGACGAAAAATACTAAAAACCGCTCACTTAAGAACAAAACGAGCTAAAATTAAACATACCTCAATAAAAGACATGCAGTCTTCAAACTAACTTGTCAGATTAACATGTAGTTTCTTTACGCCGGTTTTAATATTGGTTTTGTCTTTTTCTAACCACGAATTATCTAAAGCCAATAAAATCTTCCTAACTTCTCGGAAATTCCACTAAAATGTAATTCCACGATGACCACACAAATAGCCTTAAATGCACTTTGCGACCACAAAGGCTATCAGGCTTTGAATTATTTATGTTGGTCAATGATTTATTTTGAATAAATCCGTTTATTGAATACAACCATTTTGCGCTTAATTTTCTCTCAAGTCAATGTCGGTTCCTGTTGTTATGCCGAAGTGATGAGATATTTTTGCTTTTTTATTAGCCTTACGATTTTTTTGGCAGTTGAATGCGAGTAAGAAACTTCAAGCAGTATAGTCTTACTTATAGCTTAACGAGCCCACAGAGGTCTTATTTGATGAAAACAAGAACAAGAAAGGATTAATCTTTCTCACAGGTCCAAAAGTCCTTAAATCATGATGTCTTTCAAAAAGTATTGTTTTGAATTTAAAAGCTTAAAAAATCAATTAGATTGGATAATTGGTGATAATAGTGGTAAATCCGATCTTATATAAAGGTCTCGTRTTCGTTCTCTTTGATATGCAAAATTCTTACCTTAAACTCGAAACCCATCTAGAACATTTAACAGTAAAACGTGTACTATGCTATTCTTTACGTCAGAGGGGAAAGTTGATCTTTTTTGGGAGGGATGGATGATTTATCTTCACTTCAATTTCTCGCCACCAACATGCATAACGACTTCATTTTTAATAACATTTAAAAAAATGACAAACACTCCTTGGGGAGATTGAAAACAAGACCTAGCTTTTTATCAACATCAAAACAAAAAGAAATTCTTAAAACAGCAGAATYTGCAAACGTTTAATCATTTTGGGCATCACATATCTTTTTCTATAGACAATTAGATTGAAAAAGAGCAGAATGATTAGATTGAATATCTCTGAGCCTCCCACTAGCACCATCATGTTTTGACTATAGGTTTGTGGTCTTGGTTATCTTTGCCATGATGTATGAAATGCACGGAATAACCTTGGCTTTAAATGGTCTACTTTCCCATGGGGGAAGGAGAGGGGAACAGTTGGCTGTTTAAGACAGGGAACGGAGCATCAGGTGTTTACTCATAGAGTGCTTCATAATTTTCTACGTCGATGGTAATCTTTTTAGTAAAAAAATAATGAAACAACTACAGAGCTAGAAAAGGCGTTTGATTGTTAAATTTAGAACTGCCGTAAAGCTGCATGATGGATGGAAAATTCAGTGGACGAGCAACGCTATCGTCCATTATAATTACGTAGAGCGGACACAAAATTTAACTGAAAATGTTTGCTATAACACATCACGTTTACAATTCAACATTACGATGTGATTATATTAGATAAGGGATGCTTATTTTATACAATTTTCAATTTTCTTAATGTGTGTGTATATCGGTTTAATCTGATCTGTAAATGTGTATAAGATAAAAATGGTGAATGTGTACCGTATATAGTAGGTAAGAATCAAATGACTGCTTCCACCGGGAAACGCGCGGGAAAACGCGCGTGAAAAATGGTGGGAAAACGCGCGGAAAAAAATGGCGGGAAATGAATTTGTACCAGCTTAAATAGCCTCGCGCAAATTTGAAATAGAAAAGAAATCTTTAATAGACTGGAATTGGAGGAAATCGTTTTCCAGAATCTATTAAAAACTCTTTAATTTTTTGTTCTCCGCTCAATTTCATTTCCTTCAATTGCTTTCGCTGTTATTCTTCTCCTGAGATATATATCTTACACGAATTTGGCGCTATCATTGTTAGGGTTTTTCATCTTGTTATTTCTCCAAATGTTATTTGACTGAATTTCTGAATAAATTTGAGTCGAATTAAATCGGTTGCAGAACTGGATTCAAGAATATTGAGGGATAAACACGGGAAATGTTTTTCCGCGGAAGTCCTTAACCTCTTGTTTTTCTTATTGAGATAAATATTAGAGACTGAATAACGTCAAATTTTCTCTCGTTTTGATAGGTAATTGATCGGCAACTCACCTCATCAAACCATTCACCTACTTYAACAGTTTCAAGTTGCATCGCCAGGTAAACTCAACTTTAATCACTGACAGAGAAACTTAGTACATCGATACTTGTCTCCGACGAAGGACAAGCGTCCGAAACGTCAGTAAGTTTTTTCATCTTTTCACGGTGTATAATTTACCTTTTCATCATTACTGTTTCATTAGAAACACCGACGCAGCTCACACTAGTTTTTAGCTAGTTATATCTTTTTGACACGAATCACAGGTGAATGTTCAAAGTGAGTATTCTTCGACAATAACAAAATATTTTTATGCTATTTTTATCGTAAACAAAAGTGAATAAATCAAGTATAAAATACTTTCAAATGCTACCAATATATTACTACTTAACGCGTTTAGTTTCCYAAGGTCTTATCTTGTGAAATATTAGCTTTCAAAACAGATAAATCTTGCTTATATAGTGTAAATATACAAAGGCTTTAAAAGTGTTGAAACGTTTTAAATATTCAATACAAGTAATTTAAAGTTTGTCCAGACATGATGGCGAAACAACCAAACGATAATTTAAGAATATATGTAAGTCCAACATACTCAAGCAATATACTGAGAATCTTTTATTTTAACTTTTTATGTCAGAATATTTCGTTTAACGGATTCTTGTCAATCGTATCCGCCTTTCTGAATCAATATGAGCAAAAACAACAATAAAAATCAATAAAAGATCGAGGCCTCATAGTTTTGATCGAGGCTGATATAATCACTCCATCAAGAGTACAAATGTTTGGCCAATAGAAACTACCATTTTCCCTGCTTTTAAATATTTAAAAGTCACGTGATCTGACGAATCATCCATTAATTAATCTATCATATCATGAAGGTTTTGAAATTACAAAACCCGTGAAAATATTTTCCCGCAGTTTTACAATCATCTATTAAATTGGGGGTATATTGGAAATGTTTTAAAAAATAATGGATTATTATCTATGCAAATTTACGTATGCACATGCGCGTATCGTTTTTGGAAAAAGGCGGGRAAATCAATGTCCAAGAATTTGAGCTACGTTTTAAAAAGAAATTAGATTCATACATAAAAAATATAGTGATTTTATAAATATTATTAACATAGAGAAACATTTGATTTTTTTAGTTTGAAATTTTACGGCCATTTTCGGAAATTTGTTCAAGAAAATGTTTCCGGGTTGTTCATGTGATTGATCAAAAAGCAATATGCGCCATTATGCGGCTGTCTGCCGTCCTTAAGGACATCGGATACTGTACAATTATTTATGTCGGATTAGTAAAGCTTACACCAAACTCTAAGCCAACTTTCGGTTATAGTTGCAACAAAGAAAGATTTCATTTCAAGCTTTTTACATAAAAATACGATGAGACAACTGACAAACGTAACATAAATACAACCAAACAAGTATAAATTAAGTACTTCATACTCTCTTGATACAACAGATATGCAAGCTAATTTTCATGAAAAATTTTTTAAAGTGGTCACGGAGTCTTAAAGTCTTTATTTATTTTTTTCAATGTTTTTGAATAGCATACGTTTATAGACGCCTTGCTGTCGCTTGCTCCGAAAACTAGAAAGCAACTCCACTTACCCGTATCTGTTGAAACCCACTGTGTTTCCATTTTTTTCAGTAGAATCTAAGCTTAATGCTTTACGAAAACTCCCTCGAGCTATTAAAGAAGGCCAAATGCAAACGACTATAGCACAAGTTTAGAATCAACTTATTCATTGGACAGCAAAAACCTACGTCTAATGAGGAAATGGTAAGAGAATAGAATACTACTGAGCTGGCTCGATCTTCTCAGAGCAGCTGCGACAATCTAATCGGCGTGTTTTGCATCAAATCTGATAAAAGAACAGATATATCTCGCAGGTTTTCCGGCAACACCACCATCACTGTCACATACGATATTTCAAGTCAAGTTTATGAATCGTCTTTTCGAGAGTAGTGAATTGATTTAGTCATGTTGCTCTTTTATTTTACATAATGGAAATAGGATTTTCTATCTCTTTTTCAAGGAAAATGTATGCCTTTCGTTTGGATTAGGAAGTTTTAGGAGTAACTAGAAAAGAGGCAATCAGTAAAGGACGATGAGAGCACTAGGAAAAAAAACCCTTATAACTTCAAAGCGTACCGACTTCTAACGCCGAAGTCACTCTTTCAAAGGCTTAAAGATTACTTGGTGACAATATTAGCATCTTTTTAGTAAACTTCGTCTTCTATTACGCACAGACTTTAACTGTTTGTTGATGTTTCCAAGGCAATAAAAGACATAAACAAACATTGAAAGGTTGTCTGTTGATGCCCTCAGGACAAATGCCTGCCCGCCATGTCTTGACCAAGACTGTAAAATTGTATTTGTATCTATATATAATCTAAGTTCATTTTTCCACAAGGTCTTCTTACGACTATTATTTTCGTCCTAAAATTAGTGTTGAAAATGGTTTCTAGAAAACAGATTTTTTTTTTTTTTTTTTTTTGGACAGAATTTAAATATATATATAAATATATAATTTGCGATGATAATATATCGAAAATAGGTTTACTGTCAGTAATAATTGATGTTTTTCTTTTCTTTAAACGTTAAATAGTAGCTTAACGTCTAAAGTCAAAATGCTCTGCTTAATTACCTAGGAAGATGCTAGAATATGATGTTTTCGTTCACTAAACGTAAATATTTCACGAGTAATCAATAAAGAGAGCTGGAAACAATAAACAAAGTCACAGGAAATAGAATTAATTTTGTAGGTTTTTTTGAGGATTTTATGATATGAGGTCGTAAAGTTTTCATTATTTCCCATGCGTATTGTTTTACTTCTCTCTTTCTTCTTTATTTCTTTTATTGATTTTCTTAAAAGTGCAATATTCTGGGCTTCATTTAACACTTCATAGAATGAAAACAAACGTAGCACTTTTTTTTTTTTTGAGAAAACTGATCAACATGAGAACCGCTGTCCTGACAGAAAGATATTTTAAAATAATAATAATAATAATAATAATAATAATAATAATAATAATAATAATTTACCGTACACATATAGGAAAACAAATCGATAAAGCCTATTTCATTAAAAAAAATTGTTAATATAAAAACATATTAATAATAATAATAATAATAATAGTTAAAAAAATCTAAATATATATAATAATAATAAGATAATAATAATGATAATGATAATAATTGATAACAACCGATAGTAATACTAATAGCAATAATATTAATGACTGAATAATATTATAATAGTATTACTAATAGTTGATATTCACAATTATGACATGGCGTGCAAATGCATAACAATAATGATATTAGTAATACTATTAATAGCTGAAGATAAATATAATGCTTTTAATAGTAATATTAGAAATAGTTTTCATATTTATTAATATTTATTATTATCAGTATAGCAAACTGCAAAAATTTTCCTTGGAAGGCAGTTCTTAAAAAAGTGGATGAATAGTTTTGGCTATTATTCTACTTGCTTAAGTGTTTAAAGTGCTCGTGTACGGTAACTAATCGTCCGGTTTCTTTGACCAGTTAAGATGGCGCGTTGTAGCGATAGATAAATTGCAATTTGCTTCACCTTGTACTGAAGAAAATGGCTAAAAAGAATTTTTGAAGCAAAAATGACGTCGTAAAAAGCTTTTAGGTTAATTTTTAAAAATGCTCTCCTTCATGCAAATATTTGAACAAAGAAGTTTGACTGAATTATAATTATTAGACATAGCCTTCAGCTATTCATAAACTAAAGTTGAACTGAAAAGTTTGTATGACACACATGAGCAATTATTGTCATGTCTCGTAAGGAGTTTTTCACTTAGGATTCGATTAATAGTTCGGGTTCACAGTTGGATTGGCTGCTTAAAACGATGATGATGAAGATTGATAGAATTGTTCGGCACAGTAGTTAAATTATCAGCTCACTATCCAAGGTTTTTTTAGAGCAATAATGCATGATACCATAGATCATTATCATTGCAAAAACTAAACAACCGCAGCAATTAGTCAAAAGTGTGAAGATCTTGAGCACATCAGGCAGCAATAACTTAATGGCTTGAATCAGTAATAATAATCATAACTAAATATAGCCGATTAAAAAAAAAAACATATCAAACTCACGAAAAATTTCCATGAAGTTTTCACAACATACGCTATGATTCTTTATTGTAATGTAATTTTAATGTCAGACTTAATATAGAAGTGCTTCGATGGAAATTTAGCTAGGAAATTTCAATATTTGGTAAGCCGTCGTTTTAATTCTGTCACTCTTGAAAATGTTTGACGATAGAGTAAACTTCATGTCTAAATAGACTTTTAATTTATCAGCAAAACAAAAAAAAAAACGTCTACTGCCCGAGGCAAGGAAGCTGTTTTACCGTAATGTGAGATATATTTGAAAATACGCTGTTAAAGAGATGGGGAATGTGTGAAGTCCTAGTTTAGTTTTAACCCCCTGAGCGGTCATAGTTGATGCGGTTGAGCGCTCATTTTGGTTTTACTTCAAAGCAACGTTGTTTACTTACCAGCCATTATTTTATCTTCAAATACAATTAGCTTTAGTCAAAAAGTAGCCAGAATTCCATCGAATAAGCTCAGAAAAAAGAATCCGTATAGAGTGAGTTGAGCACATAAAGACTCTACTTATCAATAGAAGGGCAGCATATATGTCCATCAAAAATCTAAATTCGCACAGCGCGTTCAAAGTACACGAACCAAGTGTTTATACTCAATCAAGACGGGGAAACAACTACTTACTTGAATTATAGGATTCTATACAGCTTAGTTTAAGTGGGAGAAACGTTATCCTTTGAAATTGCCTGCAGGACTAGTTCAGTTATCAGTTATGCGAAGTGTGAGGGTAGCTTGTAGTCTTCACTGAGCAATAGTCATCATGTTACAGTAAAGGCTCATCTTTTATGCAACAAGAAGACGATGTTTGGCATATCAATGAGTGACCACTTTAGTGGCTGCGAATAAATAGGATCTACAGCTCGACAGGCATCTAATCCCCAGAACAATCGCCACCCAATGATCMAACTCATTTTGTCATTATTGCATTTACAGAATTCAATGGTAATTTAAACAGAATCGTCATCTTAAAGACGTAAGCGATTCTTTCCTGTCCTTTTTCACTCAATATTGAATCAAACATGAGTTAGGAAGTTCAATATTTGGGATTTTTTTGAGGTTAAAACGGGAAGCTAGAAGACAAGAGTCCTTGACAAACTTCAAAATTTAGTCAGAAATTCTAGCTTTCATGGCATCATGTACGACAAAACTGAAATATGTCTGGCTAACTGACAAAATATTACAAATATACCAACTTATGTCAAAAATAATTCTAGAAAAGAAAGAAAAAACTGAACTTCTAGTCTGCAACTAAACCAATATCCTCTCAAAAGGGCAGTTTTTTTTTGGTTATTAGTCTTATATCGCTAAGTTGGTTTGGATAAAAGCCTTGTTGCCATAGAGACGAGAAAATTACTTTTCGTCAAAAAAAGTTGTATTTAACAGACCACGTGACCAAGATTGAATAAACTCAAAACACCTGTGTTACACTTTGTTTTTAAGAAAAGTTAAGGGTATTGAGAACGAGCTAAACAGAAAAGAAGCAAGATTTTGCCATCCAAGATCGAATATAATGTTTTCCAAATACAAAAAAAAAAAAAAAAAAAAAAAAAAAAAGAAAAGAATTTTTTTGTTTTGGATTTTTTCAACAGTTTCAACATAAAATTGCTAGTTATGAATGTTAAGATAAAAATTATAGAATGAAAGCTGCACATTCGGCGTAAAACACGTTTTACGATCCGCACGATCCAGGTAATCAAAGTCCAGTCCATTCCAGCTATGCTCGGTTCCAAATTTTCCAAAATAAAAAATCTCTCATAATTCAGAATCTAGAAGGATAAATCAAATTTTAATGGTTGGGTATGTTTTTGCTTTACATTAAGATTATTTATAGCCTTTCAAAAGTTGAAAATTTGGCAAACTTATTTTTTGTGATTTAAGGCAACAGTTGACCAAGTAAGCTAAAACATCCTTACTAACAAGCCAATCAGAATGTATTTTTACCTATCCAATCAGGATGCACGTTAAAAATCCTTTATTGACCATCTAATCAGAATGCACGTCATAACATATCCTATAATACCAAATTAACTAGGCCAATCAGAATGCACCTTAAATCATCATCCTTATACTAATCATCCAATCAGATTGCACTTTATAACATCCTCTACCAACCATCCAATTAGAATGCACCTGAAATCTCTACCAAACATCCAATTAGATTCAACTTATAACTCTTCTACCGACCATCCAATTACAATGCACCCTAGCTCTTTACATATAAGCCAATTAGATTGAACAAGTGCACACTAGCAACCAACCAATCAGAATGGGAGGAAGGCTTTTAACTGATCAGTGTTTACCAACATGTTCGACCTCAAAGAAAAGACAAAAAGGATTCAAAAACATCTCCTTACAATCAGTAAACAAAACGAAAAAAAGATTATAACAACAAGATAGACTCCCTGAACTCAAAGTTTAATATATTTTCAAATGAAAATCGATGGTATCGCGTGACGAGATTAAAATTAAAGGTGTTTTTGACAATTAAAGAGATTGTCAAAACTGATAAATCTAATCATTATTTTGATCGATTCTCCTTATCCTGCCTGCTTTATTTGATTTTTACTTATATATCTCCGGCTTAAACTCTTCGGACGTCATATAGAAATACAAGAAACTGCTTTAAGAGGAAATTTCAAAATAACGATTCTTTCGTCTCGATTGAATTCTAGCCTCTTTCCGTATTGATAAAGATTTTCTTTAGATTTGCAATTATTTGGCTGATAAAGTTTTATAGCGGCTTACCGTATCAGTATTAGAATCATATTCTATAGCAAGTGGCAAGGAAAAAGGTTCCAGGTAAAACAAGTTCAGGTCACGAGAAAGAGAAGGGACTGCGCATGCGCGTATTCTGTTTGCACATTTGGATCTGACGTTCTCCAAATTGTTAATTTGTTGGTCTTCCCGTTGTTTTTCTCTGTAGGGGGGAGGGGTGAGAAGCGGCTGTACAGATACTTGATTTTCAAATAAAATGGAGGGACATTGTCACGTGACTGGTGGAAATTATATTGCGAATGGTCATGCGATCACGCGATTTTTTTTTTTTCAGTAGAAGTCCGTGACAGCAAGCTCTCATAGCGAAAGTGAGGCCTATCGTTTGAAGTGCAATCATCCTTAAGTAAAGGGCAATCATTTACATGTTAGAGCAATAAACCACATTAATTAAAATAAAAAACCCGCAAGCCTCACGTCAAACCATACAAGTGACGTCATTCAACCAGTTTTCGCAAACTCTATGACGTACTGACCATTTTATCTTAAGCGTAATGTTTTCCCATTTTAGATCATGTGTTATTCCTTTGGGAATAAGATTCTTTGTCTGAGTTGTATCCATATTCATGTGTCTTCTCAGTCAAACATTAAACAAAGAAATGATACTCTAGGGAATGACACGTGATCTGAAATGGGTCAACTTTACGCCCAAGGTAAAGAGGTCTATTAGAAAAGGGAACTGGCTTGATACACGAAATGTCGCTTCCCGCTTTAGATTATCTAGGAGAAGCTAATCGCATCATCATCTTCATCATAAGTATTTTTAAAATTTCTATTCCAAAGTACAACATTCCAAATTCACACACAGAAGTTTACAGCGAGAGATCGAAAATAAATGCACTAAAATTTCTGTCAGGGGAGAGAATAAATCTAGAATCAATTTCCCTCACTAGACTTCAAAATATTTTTTGCTCCGGATTCAACACATTATCACAGATGTCCATCAAAATTGATTGCATGGTTAGTTTATTTCATCTTCCCAGGTAAGCACTTTGACAATTGATCGTTCTGCCTTCGCTGTCAATCAACTTCCAAAAATACGTTTTCACTCAGGTACGGTTTCACGCCGCTAGCGCGAGAAAAAATCTAGATCACTCTATCTAGATTTATATAGCAACTTTGGTCTCACGGCAAAAAAAAAAAGCATGAATGATGTATATATATATATAATTTTTTTTTTAGTCAGAAAATCATTATAAATATTATATTTCGGCATAGCAACTTCGGGACTTCGTATGAAATTTGCGCGGGTAGAATATTGCTTCATAATTATACTATGAAAATGTTTATAGAATCTAAAACAAATGGAAATGAATACAAACAAAGACTCGCTGAAATCTTTTTATGTTTTTGTTTTCATGCGATGGATGGAGAATATATTTTCTTTTACTCATCACATTTGCTAGCCGGCTGATTTCAATTCTAATATCTCTTGCATATATGATATAAGAAACTTAAGAACTTTCTTTCAAATATTTAATGATTGGCTTTCTAACAAATATTTCATATGCGTGTTTGAATATCAAAAATATATGCCCTTGTTTTAATATGAGGAAAGAAAATACAACCTACAGGATATATATAWAAATAAATAAATAAAACCAACTAAGATAGCATAATTAGTTAGTTTCCTTAGGTCTCTCTAGCTCCGGTCTTTCCTTTCAAACTCCTATTTTTTTACTTTCGCGTACTAAATAAACATCTAAATAGGATTTTAAGTAAGCTTAGGTTTTGAATACTGAATGAATATTTATGAGAAAGCAAAAAGTAATATTCCTATTGCTTTTATTTTTCTTCCTATTTTATTAAATGTTTAGAATAAAAGTTTATACCTTTGATTCCACGAGTGATAAGTCCTTGCAGCGTTTGATACCGACCAAGAATAGTCACAGTTAAGAACTAGGAATTTCTCGGTTTTTCAGCTTTTCTTTTCTCGCTCAAAACTATTATCTAGAGCAAGGCACGATGTGAAATGGTAGCCGTAACTCTGTAGAATTAATTTCCAAATGTGCGGAGAAGAAAATTTGTCGTTTCAAAGTCACTTTAAGTCATGTTGTTTGACACTGTATGTAAGATGTGGCGTAAATGGTACTCGAAGTCAAATGGCAGCTTGCAGATCAGGTTCAGTTTAAGGTGCCCTTAATCTTATACAAATACAATTAAATATCGAAGCTGGTAGCTTTCATTGAGATTCAGAGGTCTTAAACCAAATGAATTAGAGACAGTTTACAGTCTGTCATGTGACTATTCTTTTCCTGATTTCGTCAACGCTGATTTAATTACCTCAAAAACGCGATTTTCAGCAGGGAAAAAAAAAAAAAAATGGAGAAAATCAACGAGAAAATGTTCTAAATTTACTCCATTATATGTTATTTTTGCTTCAAATTTTGCCTTTATCACAGAGAAAGTTTTTCCATGCAATATAATAGGTTTCGACGTCAAAAACATGATAACTACACTGAGCACTACCATATTTCCGAAGTTGACTGAATTTCATTGTGTTTTTGTTGATCTTATCTTATTTCACCTAACGAAAGAAATACTATCTGCTAAAACATTTCTAAGGAATAGCGTATATGAACACAGCTAAGTGTGCTAAAAGCTATATTCACTGCGATAGTCAGGCAAAATCGCATCCTGCTTGATCAAAAACCTGACATGCAAGTTCAACTTAATGAGAGGGCCATTTACATCGAAACCACACATACTCACCTAAATATCTATAATGTTGCTCTACCAGGTTGATGAGCTTCCCTGTTTGATCAATATAAAGACTTGAAACGACGAAGAACTGTTTCCGTTCATCTTTGAGCCTGTACTCTCAGCCGCCATTACGTGACTTCACAACATGGAATGAAAAAATAATAATTACTTCGAGCCAAGTCGTCGAGTTTTTTCTCTCGTTTAGATTGGTAGACGAACTTTTGATTTGTCTATTTTTCTGGCTTTGTTTCGGAAGTATAAAAAGAGCAAAGAAAGTACTGACGAAGGAGCGAGAATTATTCGAACCAGTTAGATCTCATTCAAATTATTCCTCACTCTAGAGTTACTATATTCAAAAGTGCTTTATCAGTCTTTTTGACTTTGAATATTAATTCAATAATCGCATGATCTTAATGAAATATAGACAATACTGATAGCTCAAGGCAAAACTATTTAAGTTGCTACTTAAAGTGATTCATTCCCAGGTATTAAGTGTTTTTTTCTAACCCCCCTATACTATCTCGCCAAGTCCCAAGAAGCATGGGCTTCGAGATATGATGACGCCGTTTAGGGAATCGTTTTTGTTTTTTGTTTTTTCTTTCTTTCTTTCTTTCTTTTTCTTTTCTTTTTCTTTTCTCTTCCTTTGTCTTTTTTGACTTAGTTTCTGCGGGAGGTCTTTCTCTCTTTTTCTACCTCCCTTCAGTCGTTCATTCTTTCATTCATTCGGCATTATTTCCTTTTTCATTTCTTTCCCCCTTTCCATTAATTTCTTTCTCTCTTTCCTCCTTTCTTTCCCTTTCGTCCATTTCTAAATTCAGAATACTTACCTCGACAATATTTTATCTATTCCTTAAAATAACACCAATATCTCGATATATTCCAGTTATATAGATACAAGCTACTACAAGACCATAAAGGGCGAATCGTTAGACATCTAGGCCAGTCAAAAAATAATCTCAATCCCCAAGCTACTTGACATGAACAGATCGTTAGCAAGACTACTAAAGATATCCTGCATGGATCTCTTGTAAGTAATTAAAGCTTGACCTGAATTGCTAGGTAATCACCATCCGGTCGTCCTTCTCTTTCTTAATCACAGAATACAAGACTTGTGGTTACAACACAAGGTGGTCTCTCTTACATAATGAAATGCATTCTCAACTCAGAAATTCATTCGGAAATAGCTAGCGCAATGAATAGTTAGGAATCAGTGATTTGAAGGAGAAATGATGAGTACAACAAGTAAGTAAATGTTTATTGTGTTTTTAAATCGTAAATTTAGTGCTCCGGCAATTCCAAGACAAATATGCTGTTTGTAATAAGAAACTCGCAAGAGAACTAATGAAGTTGCCAAAATATTACCGCCGTTTGGTTGGTTGGTATAATGGTATAGCCAAGATGGCGCCGACTATGACGTCACACTAAATCTAATTTGGCGTGTAATAAAAGATCTATTACAGAATAGAAAAAAGAAATAATAATAAGTAAACTTTTCGTATTAATATACATTGCAACCTTTTCTCGAGCTACAGCGCGATTCTTTCTAACAGTTCTCTCGCAACTCCTTAATCGGTTTATCATGCCTCGAAGCAAGAACGCCGACAAATTCGAATGTTGGCGGATCAGTAACATCTTACAACAGAATGAGAATGATTACGTTATGTTTAGGCATCTATAATTGAGCATAAAAGGATTGTAAAAGAATACATACTGTGTTGTATTTTATTTTCTAGTTTTTCGATGTTTTAACTTCTCTAACATCTTCCTTCCTTCCATTGATATTCCTTAGCATGGGTTCCCTGTGGATTTCCACTGCTTCACTAACGAACTGAACTGCCTAGTTTCTTCCTATGGGAACCCTGTGTATTTACAGCTTGTTCCTTTGTACACATAACGCATTGTATGGGATTCCTGTGGATTTCTATCCATGTTTCTTCTGAGCATTTTCACAAATAATACATCTAATGGGATTCCTGTGGATTTGTTGCCTCTTTATTTGCATCAATAATATACTGCATGGGATCCCTGTGGATTTTGCTGTCTAATCACGTGTTCCCTTCATCTTGATCAGGATCATTATCCGAATCCTCATCAAAGATATCATAAGTCTCAATATCATCATCCCCCTCAAGCATTTCAAGAAACCCCTTGACCTCTTCATGTCCGTCCCACTGAATGACCCCTGCATCGTCCTGCTTATCGTTTCCCTCTTCCTCTCGTTGTTTTTTGATTTTCTCCACTAGGTTGACCGTATGTTGAACCATGATGTCCCTGATCTTGTCGATAGTACCAGGTAAGCACCATCCTTCTTTGTCGTGACATTCTGTTTCCTGGAGACGAGAGAAAAACAGTCCAAAATCTCAATGAGAACAGAGTTTAGTTGGGGTAACTGGAGCAGTTTTCGTATGAGGCGGAAACAAGATACGAAATGCTGTAACACTGAAATGGCTTCCCAGTGTTTTCCAGTAATTCATCCAATCACGACACGTTACAGTACGATTACGGTACGCTAACAGTACAACTACGAATTTGCCGTACGTTTTCCACTCATATGAAAACCGCTCTACAATGGCTTGCATTTAGTTTTGCATTGAACTTATCTGCATTTAGACAAGTCAGTCAAGTGGTCTAAAATTGGACAAAAGGGGGAACAATTAAGCCAGTTGGCTTACATGACAACCTACCCACCTGTCCATCATTGACAGAAATCAACTCCTGTATCTCCGCCACATGGACATCACACAACTGATAAAACATCTGTTTATGCACAGGGAGTTTATTAGCAGTAAAGACATATGGTAGGTCATCATCTTGTTGAGTGTCCTTCTCTTCGTCATTGCTGTGCGCACTCACAAGCTTGACCTCCGGTTTGACGCTACTTTTGCGGAGGACTGGGATACTAAGGCGGTGAAAGTTCCGCTTCCGTGGGATAGGAAGGTTTTTTCCTTCAATTCGCGAGCCAAGTCGGAAGTCAAGCATTTGGTATCTGAAAAAGCAAGATTAATCCAATGAAGTGGTGATGCAAAATGAAAACAAGAGATCAATTTTATCGTAATGTGAAATTAAAATAAAACATTTTGATTCTCTTTTTTTTTTTTCGAGGATTTTTTTCCAAGTTGTCCGTCTTTCTTCCTTCCGCAAAAATTAACAGCATAACATTCCGTGATCAAAGAGTTGCTAAAAGGAACCACTGCTTAYCCCCCACAAACAACCTACAATTTGCCAAGCAATAACAGAAGTACTTACATTTTAGCACTAGGATTTTTTCTTGGGTCGTAGCCAAACTTAACCCATAATGTCCTCCAAGGACCGTTGAGAAAATAATACGCGACCAAAGACAGAAGCTGTTTTAAACGTCCATGTGAAACCTGGCTCATATGTACTTCAAGCGCATTACGAGACCAGATAGGACGGATATTAAACAGTTTTTGAATGACCTCGACTTGGTTGTCTTTAACACATTCTACTATTTGATGAACTTTTTCATGTGGTTTTTGAGGGACTTTTTTTGATGCAAATGATACCCCGAAAGCATAAATGGGTTGCCTTACTCTCATCTTTGAGGTAATCGATCTGTGGAAGGAGAGATTATAAATCTGAATTTCATTTTACTTTAATAAGTAAGAGATAGCTGTTATTACGATTAAGTGTGGCAAGGCACAATTACACTTGCCTCTTACTTCTGAGGTCTCAGGTTCGATTCCTGGACTCCCCATTACATGTGAGTAGAGTTTGTTAGGTCTCTACCTTGAGTTGAGGGTTTTTCTCCAGGTTCTCTGGCTTTCCTCCCTCCGCAAAACATAACATGCTAAATTCCAATTCGATCTGAGTTAGCTGTGCCCTGACTTTGAATAAGATTTGAAGGCTTTTTGGATGATGAGGACTATCTCCAGCATAGGGCTCCCTCTCTTCCTTCCTCCCCAGTTCCATAACTTTCCTCACCCCCTCCCCCAAAGCAGCATTACACAGGCTTGAGGACTATTACAAAAGAGCCTGCACAAACGTCTAATAGCTGTACTACCAGCTATTCAATGAATACTGCTGTTTTTGAAGACCACAGATTTATTTGTACAGGCTCAGTTTTGTTTATRAGTCAGCTATTCAGATACCAGGATTTCAAAACATTGGTATTATTCCAGTTGCACCATCTTTACATTACAGTTGACTTTTGTGAAAGATTTGTTCTTAAATGAGTCTAAACCAAGCAAGGATCATACTGGTATTCCCCATTAATACATACCCTGGTTTATCAAGTTCTTTATCTTCTTCTATTATATGTGGCTGAAGATCAGGCTTGAAATGATAATTTGCTGCTGTTTCGACTCTTGTAAACATTGATGGTAACATATGGATTGGAGTATCTTTCTCAAGGATATCAAGACCATGTATGCAATTTAAAGGGTACTCATTAGTGTCTCTTGATAGATACTGGTAGTCTGCAAAACTACCAAACCTTAAACAGTAGAAAAAACTTTAGTAAGTACGGTATATGTAACTCCGAAAATCCTTAGACATTCATACATGTATCCTCCCCTTTGGATGCACATCAGCTTTATTAAAATAAATCAGGTTTTTTCCAGACCCCTTTTTGATTGGTCAAGGCCAGAAGGTTGGCATGGATGGCTCGCCTCTCACCGCTGTGGTCCAGGTTCGAGCCCTGGCTCATGATCAGACTGGGTCATATGTGAGCTGAGTTTGTTGTATGTGTTGTTCTCTCCCTTGCCACGAGGGTTTTTTCTCCATGTTCTCTGGTTTTCCTCCCTCCGTAAAGATAAACATGTGAGTTGAGTGTTATATGTAGTAAATATAGAACGTAGTGGTAGTGCATGTGGAGGGAACCTCATGGAAGAGCCCCATATGGGAAGTGGTGGTYGTAAAATATAAGTATGAGTATATATAAGTATTGATGGGTTGCAAGCATTCACAAGAGAGTTAAAAGACAAAAACAAGGCGGCCATTGTGGTACCGTTAACAATGGATGCTAATGAGAAATCTTTTGTTAAATGGTACCAACATGGCTGCGATGACGTAACGTGCAAACGATGAATAAGCTAAAGGGAGAGTCAAAATAACAAAGGGTTCCTACTTATAAAAAGTTAGCACTTGTTGAAATAAAAATTAATTTAAAAAAATGGCGGGAAATATATTGTGATCATACCTGTACGTTTTATCAACAACTCCGAGGATTTCTTGTTTATACTCAAACTCGTCGTCAGTTGACTCACCACTCGTGCACTTCTTCTTTCTTCGTCTTACTCTCAAAAGAAGGTTAGTAGAAGGCTGTGGATCACCGCAAACAATCTTCGAGTACGGATCTTCGGGACGGAACGTCATTGGAAGACGACGAGTTGGCCTAGAAAATATCTTAGAAATTGCCTCTTCACCTCCCAGAGTTTCAATCATCCGCGATGGATTTTGCACGAGTCCTGGATATTCAACTCCTATAAGTCTTTTAGGGTCATATTCCAGTCTGCTGTTGGAGTTTTCATGTGATTTTGATGAAGAATCGCATTCCTTCATCTCGTCCGCCATTTTGAATTAGTGTCTAAAACAGCTGATCAAAAGTGAGCCCACGTTCCAAGTCCCGTATGTAAACAAGATGGCGGCCCACATGGACAAGATTCACAAGGCTCTTGAGTTTGAGATCCTAGCTAAATGCTCGACGACAAAGGCCCGAACTGCTATCCTAACACTACCACATCATAAAGTAGAGACTCCGGTTTTTATGCCTGTTGGTACTCAGGGAACGATGAAGGGACTGACTTCTAAACAGCTGGAAGACATGGACTGTCAGATTATTCTGGGTAACACTTATCATCTAGGATTACGCCCGGTGAGCTATACAGTAAATTTATCAAGGAGCTGATGTTTAAAGTATTAATGTGGATCTTGGTTTGTTGCTCGTATGACCAGCTGTTTTGAAATGACTAATGATGAAGATGATGATTGTGATGGTGATGATTGTGGTGATGATTATGATGGTGTTGATGGTCGTGCTGATACATGACTTGCTAATGTTAATACATGCTGATGATGTTAATGATGATGGTGATACATGATTGTGTTGATGATGATGATGGTGATGATGATGATGGTGATGATGATGATGGTGATGATGATGTTGATAAATGATAATAGAGATGGTTATTTTAGTGATGAGCATTATAGCAAATTTCCAACCGCTTATACACTTGAACATTTTAGGGAACTGATATATTAGAACAAGCTGGTGGGCTACACAAGTTTATGAATTGGAAAAGAGCTCTACTTACAGTAAGTGTGCAATCAAATTATGCAATGTGTGTAGGGGGGAAGGGGGGGGGGGTGTTGTTGGATTTGGTCAGCATCTTTTATTATCAACGCATTGTTTGGCAAATGTACAGTAATGATACATCTGTTATATTTGACTCTATTTTGTTTCTTTTTCTCTCCAAAGGACAGTGGAGGATTTCAAATGGTTTCTCTTATCAAACTCTCTGAAATGACAGAGGTAAGAGAGGAGGAAAATTGTGCCCCCCTAACCCCCCCCCCCCCAA
>NW_022259659.1:37797-57428 GCF_009602425.1 Actinia tenebrosa | reverse complement strand
GGTTTTAAGCATGCGCAGTAAGAAGGCGTGTCGTCTAAACGACCCTTCAAATGGATATTTTTTTCTAATATTAAACAATTAATTGCGATAATTCATTATCAAAATTGAATGTCAAATCAGGTTATTTTATTTTACCAACAAAGAAAAAGACAAAACATTAACATCAAAAATAATATAACTGTCTCAGTAATATCCATAATACCATTATATATGTATTTCCAGGCTGGGTAAAATGGAATTACTCTATCGTAATATTTCAATATTGAATTTCATCCTATATTATTTAGTGTTTCGAATATTATTTTATTATTTTTACTGCACTAAGCAGTACCTCGGTCTTTTGCGATCTGTTACTTTTTTCGGGGCAAAGATTCCATCAGAACTTCAGTAAATTTACAGCCATCAATTTTGAAGACGTTAATGTTCAATAGATTTGTATAATAGTAGAATTCAGTGGTACGTCGCTCTGTTCTTGGTGTTGCAGGACGCAAGAAATAGCAGTAAAAGCAGGGGTACTACTATCAACAATAGACCCCTTGCATGTGACGTCAAAGCAGCTCGATCTGCGGGACAAAACAAAACAATTGCAATCTGAGAATTGGAACCTATTGTTTTCTCCCCCAGATTTAGCTGCATTCCAAAGTGATGCAAGAGGTCTATACTATGGCTAAACTGCTTTCTGCCACACAAAGAATGAGCATAATTTATGAAGGATTTGTTTTATAGTTTAGTAAATAAAATTGTAYATAAATTTTTAAAGTGGTATAGAATCTAATGCGTTTTCAAATAAAAAATCATTTGATGAAATGTTTATCTGATCACGTGACGGTCTTCTTGGCTACAGTTGCTTTTTCAGCTTCCTTGTTGTCGTGTTTGAATTTGTGTGTGTGTGTGTGTGTGTTTTTTTTGTTTTTGTTTTTGTCTTTTGTTTCCTTTATTGTTTGTTAAATTTGTGTTCCAATTTTGAAGACTCTTTAACGAAAGGCTTACTGCGCATGCCCAAGAACTCAACATAATTGCGTTGAAAAGCTTTTYCAAGAAATATAGAAATCTAAAAAAAAATTCCAAGCAGAAGGAAAACTTGCCGTAAATGTTGACTGATTGTTCCTTAGCTGGTGAACACCCAAGGCTTTTCCCCTAGCTCTATCAATCTCGTACCCAGAGCCTACTGCAGGCCAGAAGAAACGAAGGCTCTGGGTACGACATTGAATCTCTATGAGATCTGCCCCTAACAAATCCAAATTGTTCTGTTCCTAAATAAATTCTCGAAGACAAAAACTACAATTTATATTTGTTACTTTTATCCCAAAAGTGACTTTTTTATAAATCGCAATCGATTTTTTGCGGGATTCCCGGGGGTCAATATGGATTTTAACTCCCCTCCCAGTGGGTCCGATTCCTGGTGTTGTGATTGGCTGAGGCAGGTTAAGGCCTGGTKGCAGACATGCTGCACATGGTGAGCTGAGTAGACGTCATGTCAGAGACTAGTAAAATATAAAACAATATTGCTGCTTCAACCTTAAAATACTACATCATCTAGGTAAATAACAACTATTGAATATATAATACACGATAGCACTGTCATTCTAGTTACAATATTTAAATTTTTTATCACGAACTAAAACTTTTGGGATGAAATTTTGAGGGTTTTTTGAGGAGGTGGCGAAGTTCTGCTTCGACGCTGATGTCAAACATTGTTGATGTTTATTATTTCCACGTTCGACTCCTAAAAATAAGCCAAACTCAGCAATTCTGGTCTAAATTTGAGTGGTTCTTTGACATCCTTGATAGTAAGAGACATCGAGGGTGATTTGATAGAATATTTAAGATTTTTGAGCACACTTCACCAAGCTATGCTCAAGGTGGTGTTCCATGTGTAGATTGAGATGAAGAAATCTAAACTTCAACGTGTTCTGCGGAAAAAAGTAATGCTTGATTTCGTGTATTTTGCCCCCAAAAGGTTTTTTTCACCAATTACAGCCGCTGTACATATCTCTGCCACGCAGACATATGGCTTCTATCAATCAACGTGATCTGTGTTGGTAATTTATTTTGTTTGACATGAGCAAAGAAACGCAGAGTTTCAGTAGTTATTGAGGTCATAGAAACTTTAAAATATATATMTAATTTCAACTCCTAAATTCCAATTGGAATTACAGTGGATGAATAGCTACTCTGTAGAAATGCCACTGTTAAATCCCATTKAWTTATTTATTATTTTATATATAGTAATTAATCATCATTATTATCCTTTATGCCTGTGTGGCACGTAGGGCCAACCCAAGGACTTATCCTATGTAGCAATCAAAAGCAATGCATTTATTTTTTATACATTAATRATTGTTTTGCAGTTGTAGCTTCCTGGCATACTGATGCATTAGATCACTATGTCTACGAACATGGACAGTAAGAAAGAAACCAGACCATTGCCAAATGGATGGGTAGTTAGAGCCTCTAAGTCAAGGCATGGTCGTTCTTACTTTTTCAATGTTGTCTCTGGTTTATCAAGCTGGAAACACCCATCTGAGCTTAGTAAGGAGGTAGGGGAAAAATCCATAATAAAATGCTAAATTGTTGGTTTGTGTATCGCTATGTAATATATACACTGTAGCTCTGTAACCTGTTAAGGTCTTGTACCAGAGTTCAAAAAGAGAGATGGTGCGAGGCTTAGAATGTTAGCTTCTTTTGAAAACATCTGCATAAAAACTGAATGAGCYGCCGCTGTAAGAACTACTTTACCTGTAGTTTAAATCAAATACATTTTCTCTCTGTACCTGTGAAATTTTCTCTGACGAGAGGCTTTTGTATTTCAGTCTAGAATTCGGATGTTTAAGTTAAAATATACTCATCTGATTTAAAAACTGTCTAATTGGTTATTTCTTAGGTTAATCCAAAATCCAAAAAGAAAGTTCACTGTAGAAACCAAAGTGGCACAGACAGTTCTGTAACATCTGGTGAGATACCTGCAAAACGCTCAAARATCCTTGTTAGTCCTCCTTCACCCTCCAGCCTGAATACTTCTGTCATTACTGTCATAGATAAAACGCAAGAAACAACAAAAGAAACTACTGAATGTATTAAGCCTGAAAAAGATTTGCCTAAGACTGATACATCTGTTAAAGAGCTAGAGCCGTACCCTGATTCTGATGCTGAAAGCTCAGTGAAAGTTTTAGAACTTTCTGCTAAACATCCACAGTTCGCGTGTAGTCGGACAAAAGCAAATCATATTGCGCAATGGCTAAACCATGTGAATAATATTTATGAGCCTACGGAACAAGGAAGTGTGATTAGTGAAGTAACTAGTACATTAAAAGGAGACCTTGATGATGCCTTTTCTGTTAAGGAAATCCCAGATAATACAGGACTTGTAGATGAGAAAGATGAGAAAAAGCCACCAAAAGAAGAGAAGGAAAAGGAAAGCCCTAAGAAGGATGTAAAAGTAAAGGAGAATGCAGAGAAACCTAGTGATAAGTTGAATCCAAATCAGGGAAATGATACTACACAATCAAACAAGGTAACACAGTCAAGCGAAACTATAAACCAAGTTAAACCAAAAATTGAGCAACCCAAGACTAGACCTCCGCTTAAAAAAGTGAAACCAAGAAAAAGAACAAAACCATGTGGGAACAACTCAAATAATTCTTCAACACGACCATCAATTTCCTCTCCTACCAAGACAAATATATTTACTCCATTTGGACAATTTGAGCAGCAGCAATCAGAAGTTAAAATTGAACAGGGGAAGATTACTGGTACCCCTATGAACATTGACAGAGCTGGCACAAATTCCCAGAAATTTTCAACTCCATTTCTTAAGTCTCCAACTGGAACTGGACCTTATCTTCAAGCTCATTTTAGCAGTCCTATAGGTACTGAGAATTTAAGGAATTCTTTTTCTCCGCCTCTTGAAAATAATTTCCAAAATCAACCCAGCTTTGCTGGTGGATTTGGCATTCAATCTCAGCCATTCAATCTTAATTTCGAGCCATCACAAGAAATGTCGAGTGAACAGATGAATGAAAATGCCTTACAGCCAGACAGTGGATTTGATGAGGTGATTGACATGGATGTTGATAATTATGAAAGGTTAACAGAAACAATTAAAGCTGAGGTACGTAGAAACATGGAAACAAATATTTGCTTCCTCAGGAGTAATTTGCCAAAAAATTAACTTGTGTAGTACCAGAAATTATCAAATTATATCCCCCCTCCCCTACCCCCAGAAATTCAAATTTTCCTCCATAAAAACTTAAATCGAATTTATGTTTTTTCTCTTACCCTCCACCCCTCAGAAATTCCAAATCCACTGTGGGGGGTGGGAGGAGAGGGTATGGATAATTTTTGGAACTACACCTTCTAAATATTATTCCAAATTGATCTTTGGGCTGTCATCTAGTTTGCTTTTGCCTAGCTCTGTTGTGATTGTCCCATGCTGTGATACAACAGCCAAAGCTCAATATTTTTTACCCTTTTCAATGTACAGCTACAAGAAGTAAGATCAGATTTTCAACTGGACACTCAAAAGGTAACAACAGTTTAAAATGTTTTTGTCAATCACTAATATCTAGTATAGACCAAACATCCAAAATCGACATTTCTTTGCTTATTTTCATTTAGATTCAACAAGAAAGGACTTTCACTGATTTCTCTTCATATGGTGTAAGTATTTTTTTGATTTTTTTTTTGAATTTATAACAGGCCATGAATCCTAATGAGGGGCTCTTTCTATGGGGTTCCCTCCACACGCACTAACCCTATGTTCATTATTTACGCACAACACTCCACTCAGACACTCCTCTGTTTATGTGATGTAGTATTTTAATTAAAACATTGTTTGTTTTAGGATGGGATTTACATCATTCTAGACACCAATGTCTTACTGTCACATCTAAAGTTTATCAGTGAACTCAAAGACTTTCCTATAGAAGGTAATGTAGTCTCCTTATATCATTATTGTAGGTTTAGTAAAAGAGACACATAATTTATTATCAGGCATCTTTTTGGTTCAAAGGTGTTGGCAGACCCATACTTGTGGTGCCTTGGATTGTCATGCAAGAATTAGACTCCCTAAAGGTAAGACTCTTTTCAAGCACGGTACTGTCTGTCAGGTACATACTTGTCTTATYTTGGCATAATGTTTTGCCATTTTAGACCACATCCCATTCCCTTGAGAAAATTATTTGTTTGAGTTGTATCCATATTAATGTGTCTTCTTATTTGCAACCGTTAAACAAAGAAATGATACTCTAGGGAATGACATGTTCTGAAATAGTAAAACATTACATCCAACCTAAATGGATATAAAGCTACCATTTTCTTATGATGCGGATTATAAAATATACTTTTGTATTTTTTTAGAGTGACTCTTGGAAAATTCGACAGGGAAAGATTGTGAATCAAGAGAGCAAAGTATGTGAATAATAATTCTTCTCCTTCTCGTTTGGGACACCATCATGTAGTATTTATATAGTAATTATAATATTATATCTTTTATTTTATCAGGATGGTTCCGTGGGAGTAGATTCACTAGCCCGACAAGCTATTAGGTTTCTTCATTCTTGTTTTGAGGCTAAACATCCAAGGATACGAGGGCAGACACTAGATGAGGTATGTTGTATATACTATCAGGGATGTCAATAGAAGCCGGCAACCGGCAGATTCCACCGTCTACTCTTGCTAATTCGGCCGCCTAGTTAGCCACTTCCCAATGTAATTGTAAATCTTGATTAAAGTTCTCCAAACTAGCAAAATGTGTGAATGAAATAAATTTTAACCCAATCTTTGTTGCTGTACTACGAAAACTGCAACGCAATTGAATCTACAACGATCGTTGTCCGCCATCTTGAATTTTTGTGAGAAGAGTGAGACAGGTGATAAGTATGCCTCAATTACATGCTCCAGTGATTTCCAGTTTATGGCCTATTTTAATTTCATAACCGCCTACCAAAAATTTTATTGACAACCCTGTACTATGTCATAATAATGACAATAACATCATCAATAGCTACACCACTACAGCAAAAATAGTATTATGCTAGCAGCAGCAACAACAAGAATGACAATAACATTAACAACAGCAGCAACAACCTTATCCGTAATTACGACAGCAACAACACTACAAAAATCAGCAGTCTTGAACACCTGCCCTTTAGGTGAATTAAATATTTTTTAACAGTATTAAATAGTTTTTAATGTCATGAACTGTGAATAAATTTTGAAGGCTAGTGAACACATGACTGCCATGCTGGAGGAATCCAACGATGACAGAATATTACACTGCTGTATCCTCTTTAAGAGAAAAGGTAACATTTATTACCTAAAATAAATATCATGAATGTAGAGGTGTTTGGAGTGTGTCATACAGTATTCATAAACATTGGCTTCTGGCAAGGGAGAATTTGCAACGATTCACTATATCAAAACACAAGATGGATATATCTCTTTAACAAAGAACAAGATTTAAGAAATTTACAGCTTACTTTAGTTTTTATTTCTTTTTCAGTTGCCAATGGACACTCCATTTTGTTTTCAAATGACCAAAATCTCTGCAGCAAAGCTATGGTGAATGGCATCCGTGCATTCAGCCATCAGGTTCGTTGTCTTTATTTTTTATTATTAACTATTCAATAAGTTATTTCTATTTCTGTAGATATGTGAATATTCTTCAATTGCATGTAACAGTATGTCATTGAAGCCATGTTGGTGACTTAATCACAAGATTTCTCATTAAGTTTAAGTTTAATAAAGTTTAAAAATACTTCTTACCAAATGTTAAGATAAAACAAAAATACAAATGCATAGTAGTAGGGGGGAAACTGAATAAGCCTGAAGCGAGATGACGTTTTACCCCCGACTCTATACCATAATAGTTTTTAAAATTCTTTCATATTAAAATTTTCTATTCCTTAGAGAATACAGGAACAATAGTTATAATTAAAGAACAAAAGCAGTGTGAAAAGGATTATGGTCTAGAGACGGGGGTAAAACGTCATCTCGCTTCAGGCTTATTCCAACGTAAAAACTACTCTCCGAAGTATCAAATATTGTTAAGTGCATCAAGATGGTTGCCATGTTTTTTTTGTCTTTTGCCTCTCTTGGAAATGCTTGCAACTCATCAATAGTTATTTGGTTAACATCTTTTCCCCTTCTCTAGTTTATCTGTAATCCATATGTGTTGTGCTTCTGATAGAGCTTGATTGAAGGTCTCAAGGAATTAATGGGAAGTAATCAGAATAGAACTGTCGCTTTACAAGGAAACTATTTTAAAGGTACATCACAAAATATTTAATGTCATATTCTCTAGAATATTGGACTTTTAATTGAAAGAACGACATACAGCTGTATACTCACAGACATGTTTTTTTAGGGGGAGTAGAGATGTATGCATGCAAAATACAAATTACAGTGTAGAGTAGTGGTTATTTTGGATACCAACAAAAATAAAGAAACAGCGCATGTTGTGTTGTGTGTACTTGTGAAGCACATGCCCCAACCAGTCAGAGAGATTTACGACAGCTATTCTACATTATGATTGTTTTCTTCATTGGTAACATCTTATTCTCCGTCAAGGTTCCCTTTAACATTCTTTGACTACCAATTGTTTCAGAATATTATGAGCAACTTTCCATACAACAGCAACTGGCTGAAAAGAGAGCAAAGGTTAGGACACGTTTATTTCAAAGTTTAATTAATAATTTTCACTCATTCRAATTTTCTTCTGTAACCTAAAGGCTGATGACATCTTGTGTGAGCTTCAGTGCATCATGAGAGAAGGATTGTCTGTCGTTGTAGAGGCTGAAATGAGATTAGCATACGACAACCTGTGGTAAGATTTATTATACATTTTTAGAGTGGTTTCATGGAAGGCATGATATGAGGGTATTTTGGAAATTTTGGCTAGCAAAGTGACAGCTCTGAAGCACACTCAGCCCCCTGCTCTGGCGTCTGTGTAGCAATCTTGTTTGATCTACAGATCTCGGAACACCAAGTTGCAAACCATCATAGTGTTTTTGATATCATTTATTCTTGTTTTTAGGGATAAAATAGTGTACATAAAACCACCATGGACTCTACAAGATCTTCTGATCATAATCAACAAGTAAGCAGTCATATCCCTTAATGAGTACAGTTACAGTTACTACAGCATGTGATCATATTTTAACTAGAAGCACATGTTATATCAGTTTTCACATGGCTTGCTTTCAGTCTGACCTCATAGCTCAACTTGAAGAGCAATGCAAAGTTATATTTCAAGGGTCAAATCTCATTGATGTTGGAGAATAACATTTTTCAATTTACTCCAAATGCTTGGAATATTTTACATTTGGCTATAAGTATAGGTATAAGTACGATAAGGGCAATATTTATTATTTTCTAGACACTGGATTGCAGTATTTGGTGAAGTAGTTGACAGAAAACTTCAAGATACTGTGAAAGAATTAACCAAACATCTAGATCCACAAAAAGGTAAAATACAACAAAATACAAAAAACCATGAAAATGCCACCTTAGCTGGTCCATATCGGACCAGACAAAAAGTGAAATTGTTAGTGCAAACCTTGCCTTCTCTTGCTCATACTCAGCCTAGTATTGTTTCTTATTGAAGAAGCTTGAAGTTCGATTTTATGTTTCTGTCCTATCTTCTTCTAGCTGTACCAGGGTGCATGGCTAATGTAGCTCCTATAGTGGATCTGGCAAAGACGTTGTTTGATGGATTTGCCAATCACTCAAGGTAATTAGATCAGCAGGGTGGTGTAGCAGTAGTATACCTGCATCTCACTCAACTCTGGGGTTTCTGTTTCAATTCCTGGACTCAGCATCGCATGTGAGTTGAGTCAGGTTTCTCCCTTGATTTGAGGGCTTTTCTCTGGGTTCTACAGTTTTTATCCCCCCCCCTCCCCCCCTCCCATAACCTAATGTGGAGGAAAGTGACCAATTTACTCTGCTCCAATGGGGGAGATGGGCTTAAGTAAGTAAGAAAGCAAGACCTAAAGCATTACATTAAAATTTGATCAGTGAGTTAGTTGTGCCTTGACTTTCCAGAAGTTGTCTCAGGGTATTGAAAAATTTTGAACAATTGAAGGGCTGGATTAATAGAGACAGTCATGTGTCACCATCCCTCTCTATGTGTATTTCATATGTCATTTCTTTTTTTGCGCATTTTCAATTTTCTTTTCTTTTTCAGTTACAATGGAGCAATCACTCAGTGTGTGGCAGCCATTGCAGTTCTTCAGCAAAAGTGCAAAGAAAGCAAGAAAGATGCATTGCCATCATTAACCCTTCCACCTCAAGCATTACCCTCCCAGACACCAGCATTACTGCAACCTGAACCATCAACACCTTCATCTGTTAGGATTGAAGAGGTATGGGTTACCCATCACATACTCTATGCTAAACAAAGGTTGTGTTTAGTATTCTAATATGGGCACAACCTTAGGGAAAAACATGTGTTGTGCATCCATTTGTGGCATCATAAAAAAAATTAATCGTTGAGGAAGTTTACAAGAACTAATTATCAGCATTTGTTCATGCTTTTCATATGATAGTATGGAACATTTGAAATTTTTTTAAATGATTAACACCAGCCAGTTTTGAGCAGATAGCTTCCTAAAGCACAGTAAAACAAATTGTAAACATTTTGGCTTCAGTTATAGTTCTAAAAAGAATTTGGAATCAGGAACTTTTGCAGTGAAGATGACTCACACTTACTAATTCTGTAAGGAAAGATATTTGGGGTGTTGATAAGAATGTATTGTTTATTGTAGGTTACACCTTCCAACTCCGACGAGACAGCAAGTGTTGCTTCAGTTAGTGTGCATGGTGAGATATGTACATCAACCTCATCACAACCTCACAGACGAGTCTTATCAACTTTTGAAACAATCTGGAGTGCTGTAACACAGTTCAGGTACATAAACAGTGTTATATAGCTTCCTTTGTATATGTACCACCATTAAAGTGGCCGCCATGTTTTTGTCTTTTGCTTCTCTTGAGGATAATTGTTAGCCATCAGTGATAAATAATCTTTAATGTTTTTTTCCCCCTTCAGTGCTCAGATCTTCAACGCCTTATCTTACCCGAATCCTATCCCACCCAGTGTCATTGAGAATCTACCCAAACCTACTAAAGATGAGGCTATTACTTTCTTGGGCCGGCTGTGTCGCTGTCTTGGCACATTAGTCTCAGCATTGCAGAGGTAATAAAGAGTTACTTTATGATCTACATGTACAAGCTTCACACTCAAATCAGAACCCAGCGTTAAAGTCTTGCAGGTTTGGTTCTCAGACTGTGCACCACAGACTGATAACATCTGCTTTATTGACAGTGATGTCTGGTTGGCCTCCCCCTGGGTTATCCAAATTCACTCTCTATAATATGGGAATAAGCCTGAAGAGAGATGACGTTTTACCCCCATCTTTAGACCATAATCCTTTTCACACTGCTTTTGTTCTTTAATTATGACTATTGTTCCTGTATTCTCTAAGAAATCAAAAATTTTAATATGAAAGAATTTTAAGAACTATTATGGTATAGAGTCAGGGTAAAATGTCATCTCGCTTCAGGCTTATTGTTTGTTCTTGTTCTCATTCTTATTTCATTTCTCAGTGTTTTAAGAGTTCCAGTAGAAAGTCTCAATGAAGAACCACAGTCATTACAGAAGCTAGTGTCTGCCATTGGTTCATTCTTACAAGAGGTATTCTTTTTCTTTTTCAAGCTTAGCTTTCTCTTTTAAAAATTAATGTAATTTAACATCGCTCTCTTTCTCTTAGATTCTTAATCAAGAAAGTCCTGTGTCCGTAGAAGGCTTGTTTCATTTTTGTCAAGATTCTAATTCTCGGTGAGTTAAAAAAACATCTGCTTAGGTTTTTACAGGACCTCTTACTGGGGAGTGGGTTTGGCTTTAACAACAACAACAACAACATTTTTATTACCTAAAGAAATTCAATAGATTAATTACATTGAGTGATTTTAAACTGATAGTATAGGTAATAGATACTCAGAAATAGCAGAGCTAATCTAGCTGAGTACCTATGCATGTTTGGCCATAATTTACAGTACAAGGTAGTGTATTATAGATAATAGAAAAATAAATAAATAAWACAAAGATACAAAACAAAGGTACCACTTTTATAAATCACTTGAACACATATCTTAATAACTATGACAGACTACRAAGTGTTATTATTAAGATTTGCGTATTAAATAGTTTGAGAATAAATTTAATATAATAATATGTTATTGATTATAAGKCTGTATGAGACTAGCTTTGAGGTGGGTCTTAAACTGCTTGATTGATAAATATTTTAGATTTTCATCTAAATCATTCCATAGTGTAGCCCCGACATAGCGTATGTTAAATTTACCATAATTGGTTCTGACTTTATTAATACAAAAAGAAGATCTCGAGGCTAATCTCGTATTATAGATGTGTCTTGAAGAAACAGATTGAAAGTAATCATCAAAGGCTACTGGTAGCAGATTATGTTTAAATTGGTACATTAAATTGGTTGCGGGTTTCAAGTTGGAGGTGCTGGAACATGCTTCTGAGTGCTTTTTACCTGCCATACCTTGGATTTCAGAGTTGCCATCCCTTGCACATTATGGTTCAGCAATCCGTGCATTCGCATCTTTGGCACTGCTTGTAGCAGAAGTAGACCTGTGGCCCAAGACAGAACTGCACTCATTTTAATCTATGTAATGTAATATTAATATTCCCTTCCGTTTTTTTTTTTTTTTTTTTGATTTCAGAACCGCACTTGTCCAAGGTTTGTCTCAGCTCGACAGAGCACTGGCAATGTTACAGCACTGTGCATCTTGTATTGTATAGTGGCCCTTGTGTAAATAGGATATATATGATAATTATTATACACAGCCCTTGCAGTTAAGAGGAAAAGACTTTAAGGTTACTGTGAGTTTGTAGAGAACCTTGTTTATAAAATGCTGTATCATCCATGGAAAAAGGAAAAGAAGAGGAAAGATTGCTGGAAGGATTTGCAGAACCATTTGTGAACCATGTTGAATCATCCTTGTCAAATTGAAGTTTTGTGTCTGCCTCAGACTACTGCATGTATCTTGCAATGAGGACATGCAACTTGCCAATAGTGAGTTACAAATTTTCTTTGACTGAAAAAAATAACGGTATTTAATGAAGAAAAAGGT
This sequence comes from Actinia tenebrosa, assembly GCF_009602425.1. The sequence goes on along the minus strand of NW_022259659.1, from coordinate 45,269 downwards.
AATATTGATTACGCGTAACCCATGACAAACGTGAAATGGACAAAGCTGAAACAATCCTAGCATAAAAACACAAGGAAAATCCCTCTATACCAATACATAGGCCATGTCTACCRGTACGATCAACTATTTTTTGTAAAACAAGTGTCTCAGCAATGGAAACGAAGTACTACTGGTTCTGTGTCTTCATCATTGTTAGAAAGTGAATGTAATATTGGTGCAAAACTATACTGACAGCAGAATAGTCAGGATGTTACATATATATCCATGAATCCACATAATGTCACAATTGTGATAAACAATGCCTGTTATGTAGGGAGAGATTTCTCCTTTATTTAAATTTACAAGTTATATTTGACAGAGAAGACTTATAAAAGAATATAGAGATATTTTTGAAGTTTAAATAAAAAGAAAAGTTGGATTTACCACATCAAATTTATGGAAGGTGTATGGCAATACTGTAAACTAAAAAAAATTCAGCCCTTTTCAAAAATATAAAATCTTTCATGGGTCTCTTCTGCTACCCTAGCCTACTGCCAGCCACTGTGAGGCGCTTCTGGTCCCTGGCTTCTGTCATTCTGCCACTAGTGTCAAATGAAGGAATGGCAGGAACCAAAAGCGCCTCACAGTGGCCACTACTGGTCCCGGGGGGGGATACTCCCCTAAATTCGCTCTACGGGTACATGCTGCCAAACGGTATGGTTTTCAGGGATTCTACTCTGGAACGGTATATAAAATCATGCTCGCTCTGGAACAGGGTATCTATTTTCGCACTACAGGCACTGGGTATGGTTTTCAGTGATCTTGCTCTGAAACTGGGTATGAATTTCAGTTCTTTTACTCTGGAACAAGGTCAGGGCTCAGCGGCACATCCCTACCATAAACAGGCAGGAGTACCCCCCCTCCCCCAGGGCTACTGGTACAGTAGGCAGGGTAACAAACAATATGCTAATTCTACAAAGAAAAAGAGGAAGGGAAGGGCAAAAAGAAAGTGAATAAAAGGAGAGGGCAAAAATAGAAAAAGAAAGAAAAGTGTCGAAAAGAAAAGATAAGGAAAAGATCAAATGAAAAGAACAGAATTAAGCATCCTATTATTTTGTTCATTCCATACTGCCTCCTCCCCATATATACTCTTTTTTCTTTAGTCGCTTGTCCAACATCTCATTTTATTCTTATTCAAACGTTTCAGTCTGGCTTTGCTTTCTTTGCCTTGCTTTCACCTGGTAGAAAGCATTAAAATAGTGTTAGACATTGAAAGAAAGAGGTCCCACTTTTCGATTGTATTCCAGTCCATTCTTCCCCATCTCATCTAACCTCTCTAAGAAGGTCCTGAAAAAGTAAAATGGGAACTGGATTTGCCGATTTTGCCCTGGGTAAAATGGAATTTAGATCACGTTAGGACGTTGGGAAGTGGGATTTGTGAGAAAAAAATGTAGGGGAATGGGATTGGCACCCCTTCTTCATCTATTTAAACATTTGACAATTCAAATTTCTGACTTTCAGGAATACAGGAAATAAATCTTAGCATTTCTCACCTGGATTTTTGTCTGAGCTTTCTCTGTGTGTCATTAGTCGTATATCGCTTCCTCGTTTCCCGTGTATCACGATGTGTTTTTGAATATCACTCAGCTCTTTGCCATACTTGATAGGGTTAGAGGTAATCATTGCATCACTATAGCTGTCGTCTTTTTCTCGTTCTTCTAAGCTCACTACAGGAGCAGCAGCATAAACAGCTTGGTTGTATTTTGTGGAGAGTTTATCCCAGTCGACAGTGCTTTCCTCTTGGTTCGTATTCAAGAATGATGGTCGACCAACACTAGCGAAGAGCGTATGTGGCGAAGGCAGTTTAGACGCTATACTATCGTTTGAATCATTTGCTTTGTCGTTTTTGTCTACTTTGACATTTATTTCATTATCATATCCTTCGTCTTCTGAGTCGGAGCTTGAGCTGTCATCTCCAGCAGCAAAGAACGACAAGGGATCTTTTTCTGTATCTTTATCTTTTTGCTCTACTTCGTCCGCCATTTTTGAAAATGCCTTCCTGACACAGGAAACCCACACTAAGACATTTGAGTATATTGAAATGCAACACCTTCATTAACATTATTAAGTGGAGTTAGACACGCAAAAATATCATCTCGTCTTTTAACAACGCATAGCTATAGTTAAGATATAGGTTTTTCAGATTTTTCCTTATTTTTTTCTGAGGTTTTCGAACTTTTTTTGGCCATTACTTGGGATACCTGTGGTAAAACTAACTCGACTCAGTCCCCTAGACCGAGTATTTTCAAAATGGCGTCCTCCATGAATCAAAAGTGAGTTGTAATTAACCTTATGTCGCACAAATTTCGCACAATAATATCTTAGTTTCGCTGATAAAAGAATAACTTAAAGATGAGTAGAAGAAACTATCGTAGAAAGAGAGTTTCAGAGGAAGAAGACTATGATGAACCCGACACAACGACAGAATTACTCGAAGAACGAAAAGAGCTGCAAAAGTTTCGTAAACGTCCCAAAGGCGTCTCTGCCATAGGACTAGCGTTAGGTAAAGAGCTACCTCCAGAGGAAAGCGTCGTTAGTGATCCCTTCAAGCTAAAGACAGGTGGTCTTGTGCAAATGAATGATTTTATCCAAGATCGTGATCGAGATAGGGACGATGAAGGAACAGGCATGTCGGTTGTTATTGGTGCTAACTTTGCTGCAGAGACAAATAGAAGAGATGAGGATACGTTGATGTTGAAGTACATTGAAGAAGAGATAGCTAGAAAGAAGGGTGCAAGTAATAACAGCGAGGGAGGAGAACGCTCGGAAAAGTAAGTCACAATAATACTTGGAGATATTAGAATGTACTTGCTACCTCTAATTCAAGTATAAATAAAGTTATTGCTGTTGTTATTATTGTTGTTGTTAACACAATATTACTTTTAAATGATCGTGATGTTAATGATGATAATAGTGGCGGTGGTCGTTGTGTTGATGATGATGATGATGATGAAATTAAGATGATGATACATGGTAATGGTAATAGTAGTGTTGACAATAATGTTTGTGTTGATATAAATGATAATAATGGTGACAATAATGACAGTGGTAGTGGTGTTGATGGTGAAGATGATAATGGTGGTGGCAATAGTGTTAATGATAATGGTGGTGGTGGTATGGTGACAATGATAATGGTGGTGATAGTGGCAATAATTACAGTGGTAGAGTTGTTGATGATGAAGGTGGTATTGATGATATAATGATGATGGTGGTAAAGTTGGCAGTGGGGATGGCGATGATGGTGGTAGTAATATATGTAGTAGAAGTAGTTGTTATTCTTGTTGTAGATTGTGGTAACACTCAAACTAGAAGTACTAGCAACAAAGCAACAACGAAAATAGTTGTGATAGAAGTGGTATTAAGAATAATATTCTCCTTACCTTTGCAGATCAAAATCAAAAGAAGATTTACTCTATACTGTACCAAAGAACATCGATGTCCGCTCAAAACTCATGAAATCAGAGGAGATGCTGTCAAACCAGATGTTATCAGGGATCCCAGAGGTTGACCTTGGTATATCTGCCAAGATAAGAAATATAGAGGCAACCGAGGAAGCGAAGATGAAACTACTTGAAGAGCAAAGGTCAAAAAAGAGGAGAGAACCTACAGAAATGGTGCCAACAAATATGGCTTCCAACTTCATGCTCCATAGCAGATGTAAGTGTAATTGTTATTCAGATTTTTTCTCCAGAAGTAATTTATGATAAAGGGATTTAATGCAGAAATATCACATGCCATAGAAGATTTTCCATATGGAAGAGGTCAATAAATGTTTTGGTTGAGAAATTCTTGAAGGCCAATAAAGTTGTTTTATTTTAAAAAAAGATGAAGAAAGGTTGATCCCAAGAACCTCCCCAACCCTTAGAAGCTCCACCCCCATCTCTTTTGTAAAGGAGAATTTTCCAGAAAGAATTCAGTTTTGAAAAACTAAACTTGAGACTAAAATTTGTTTCTTTTATTTTAGTTTTTGATGAGCAAAGATCAGTAGAAGCAGAAAGTAAAAAAGCAGCAAGAATCAAAGCAAAAGAAGAAGAGGAAAAGAATAAACCAAAAGGTCCAACTGTGCCAGCCGTAGATTCTACCTTGATCACAGGGAATGATGCAGACCCTGGTGCTGTCGCAGTCAGTGTTCCGACCGATGGTAAAAAGAAAGACACTAAAAAAGAGAGATCATCAGATGACTTTTATTATGAAAAGTTTAGAAAAAGAGCTCGAGATAACTGGAGATACCAGTAGTAACTTATTGTCTTCCTCCTAATGGTGATCATATTGTAAATAGATTTTTCCAACACGGCTAAAAATGATGAGCAGTCCAAGAATAATTAGGCCAAGTTAGGCCATTTGCAATGAACAGTCACATGCTGATATATCACCTTTTTACGGCCATTTGCATTGCTACGCTGCCACCCCAGACAAAAATTGTGACGTGCACTTTGTAATAGACTGCCGTCAATGAAACACGTTGACATCATTTACAGGCGTGTGTGATTCAAAAGGCGCCAAAACTTGTTGATTGTTTACAAGTTTTATGAGCCACACTCACTGGGCTTATATCTGGGCCAATCCAAATGCTTGTAAATGATGTCAATATGTTTGATTGACGGCAGTCTATTGCAAGGTGCACCTCGCAATTTTTGTCTGGGGTGGCCGCATAGCAATGCAAATGGCAGTAATGAATCAATTCAGCCAAAGATCGTTTGGAGAAGACTGGATGGAAATTTTTTTTTTTTTTAACTTTTGGATATGACATTAGTAATCCAGCAAAAGYTATCTATAAAGGAAGTCCAATTTTTTTTTGTCATCCAGTGAGTCATGTGATTATTTCCTGCAAATGGCCAAGTCTTAGGTTGCTATTGGTTTTTTTGACTGGTCCCCCCCTTCCAACCCTGTTTTGAGGTGACCCTTTTTTTCTTTTTCCTAGACAAGATAAAAATAAAATTCTCGTAAAAAGTGGTGGGCTCTGCTATCCTTTTAGTTATTTTCTGAATATTAGGATGAAATACTAAGTGCATCACCAATAAAACTTTAGTTATACAAATAATTCTCCTCCGCTATCATTCTGAGAGTCTTCTAGACCTTTCAATCACCCTACATGAAGCTCCTCCGTGAAGGAAGTTTTGATTTTGTGCTGGAAATACATGATAGACCCTCCCTACCCCCACAAAATTCCATTCTTCCCTCATAGGGGCAGGTAGAGTATTTTACCATACTGTAGATGCTTTATAATCGGTGGGGCTTATAGCCTGGAGGGGAGGGGAGGGTTATAAAAGAGAGAAAGAAAGGTCTTGAATCTGCTTCTTTTATATTGGGTACCCTGTATTTTGCATTAAAACTGTTATGGGTTACCTGTGTGTGGTTCATAGTTCTCTTCTGTCAGCAGGTGAAACACGATCGTTCTTGACGAGTTTCATTCAAGATCTGAATATTTTCTTTATCTTGTATCGTTTCAAAATCAATTAACGGATCAAACTTCCACTCTATCCAATACGTCTTTGAAGCAAACGAACAGGAAAATCGAACAAAGGAAAATCGAACAAAGCAAAACAGATTTTTCAGCTTTCAAGATGGCGACCAAACAAGTTGGTTCAAGCGGTGAAGAAATCTTCCTAAATCACCGAAAAACATCGCGAACTAAACACAATCCAGATCAAGATATTTCCAGTGAAAACCCTAGGAATCAGGGATCGTTTATCGATACACTTCATCGTCTAGACATTGAATTATCGAGGAGATTAAGTTTCTGTGCAGCAAAGGACTCTGGTTGGAGACCAGTTTTGATAGCACTTGAGATATCTGGTCACGGCGTTCCCTGGATTATTGCAACTTTACTTGCTATCTACTTCTTTAGAAACGAAAAACAACAATTTGCATTAAATTTTCTACTAGCTTTGCTGTTGGATTTAGTCATCGTTGGTCTAACGAAGGTGATTTTCCAACGCCAAAGACCGGTCTACAATGAGAAGGACATGTTTGCTACAGTATCTGTGGATAATTTTTCATTTCCTTCAGGTCACTCGACAAGAGCTGCAATGGTAGCTGCTTTATTCAATCTTATAATTTCCAGTTCATGTTTAAGGCTTGTGATCAACTTGTGGGCTTGTTCTGTTGCTATATCTAGAGTGGTACTTGGGAGACATCATGTATTTGATGTTGTCTTTGGTGCTATAATTGGACTGGGACAGTACTGGCTGATGGTTAACATCTGGCTATCAATGGAATTTTCTCATAGATTTTTAATGCTGGTACCTTATGTAGACTTGAAATAATTTGCATTAAAATGGCAGTACAATGGGTAGACATAACAAACAATAAATATTTTTCAGTCTTTATTGACAGTCAAGGGGGTGGGAGTACTCTAAGGTAAAAGTATCGGTCTGCTTGTGTTGTATCTCCTTCAGTTACAAATCAAGGATTTCATATATTTTAGGGTATTACAATAGAAATTTAGGTTTGGCTTCTCTTGTTTGTTTTTTTTTTGTTTTGTTTTTGTTTTGGTATTTCTTAGGGTTTAGAAACCTTCTAATCACACACTGCGATATAATAATATTATTTATCAAAAATCAAAACGTTTCCTCTACGTGTAATCATAAATTTTTAATATCCAAGCTTTCAGGCCACTTGGTCCATCGTTGGGGATTGAACAAAATTGCAAACCTAAGTCAGCGTCATGTGAAGAAAAACAATAAGTGACACTTAATTGCACACTCGTTGCTAATTGCTATGTGCATGAATATAACATAATGGAGCATATTCTATGTCTTCATAAGAGGAAGATAAATGCAATTTATCTTCTGCAAATAATGCAATAATTTTCCTTTCAGAGTCTCTGTTAATTAACTCTTGTTTGTTGTTGGTAATAAACCAAACCTCTGACTACCTCCTTGTCCAACTAGCTTCACTCCCGAGGATTTTGGGAGGTCTTTAGATACCAGGATGAAAGAGTACAAGGCAACAGCCTTATCAGAACATACCAATATATATGAACCTTACATCACATGAAGTAACACGGAACTAACAAAGACACATAAGTTGTGTCATAAATGTGTCTGTCCTCTTATTGATGATAAATTTTGCCAGAAATTCAGCAGAATGGTACCTTCACTTTTGGAATCACAATAACACAATAAAGATACTAAAGGTTTTGGCCATTCTCACACCTTCTGGGAAAATATGCATAATTCATGAAGCATGCAAAGTAGGCCATTTTTGGGCAAAAAGCCCATGGTTTTGATCGATTTTGGGCCATTTTCACAACTTTTGAGAAAATATGCATAATTCATGACGGATACAAAATAGGTCATTTTTGGCCATTTTTGGGCAAAAAACATGGACTATAGCCCATGGTTTTGATCGATTTTTGGCCATTTTCACACCTTTTGGGAAAATATGCATAATTCATGAAGGATGCAAAATAGGTCATTTTTGGCCATTTT
>NW_022259648.1:200549-234451 GCF_009602425.1 Actinia tenebrosa | reverse complement strand
TATGGGATATCCTCCATTATATTTTTTTCGAGTTGTCTATCACTAGGGCTTTCTGAAAAAAATATCAAGAAAGATATCCCGCCCTGTCTGATATACTTTCGATATATTTGTATTTATATTTGAAACGGCCATAATTTTTGCAAATGGCCGCCTATATATATATATAGAGAGAGAGAGAGATAGATACAAGCTACGAAGGCAACACTCACTAAAACATGGGAAGAGTCTAAGAATCCCTGTTTCTATGAAGTCTTATTTTTCTATTAGTCTTTTCGTGATCCTTTTCGTTTCTTTTGTGTTTGTATTCTCTTAAAAATGCCAAAATATGAGATCCAATGGGTGCTGTTTCTAAAAATAATGGTCGAGTTTGATGAAATATATATTTTGCAAGTCAGTTTACAACAACGTAGGAGCCAGGGGGCCCCACTTTTTTGAAATTTACCGTTTGTAATAATGATAAAATACTTATATATATAAAACTAAATTCTTATATTCAAAAATAATGAACATTTAGTAGAAGAAGTAGCTATTTAGCACGACGCATACGATCGAGCAGGCGAGTGCTTTTTAATCTTTTCAAACATTTTTTTTCAGCTTCCCCAATAAAAATTATCCAATATATATGAAATAGAAATGTCGTTTTTCCCTTTGATGACACTCAAGGCTAATTAACACACTTTTCCACTATGATATCCAATCTTACAAATTTATGCACAGTAAAACATAGCGAATTTAAATTTTCTAAATTATTACTGAATATTTGCAATAGACGGTAACAAGTGAACTTCGTGTAAATACTAGTGGATGTTATATCATATTAATCACTTGTATGTGGCATGTATTCAGAAGGTACGCCATGATCACTGGCTTGAGTTTAGTCAGCTGTACAGTCCAGTTTCTGCCTCAGTGCTAGCTAGTGTCGTAGCCATCAATAGCAAGTCTGCGATGATCTTGTTGCCTTGAGAAAAAATGAAAACAGAATGAATAAATGAATGAATAATAGAATAAATGAAAAGAGCAAAGAAATTAGACGACTTTTCCCGCTAATATTTTGATACGGCTATCGATTTCACGATATTATCAAAGCCGTCTCCAAGTAATTTTTTGACKTTAGTGATGGCTAATACATCGATTCACGTCTATTTAACTTTAAGCGTCCAAGAAGCTCTAGTAACTATTATTAATTTACACCTTGTAGAATAAAAAAACAGTAAATGATATTAGAACGAACCAGAAGTACAAATACTGTCAAAMACAGACGTCACAATGACCAACCATTCGATCCAAAATAGGATAGACTAGGCGAAAAATTAATATATCAACTCTAAAGAAAAATATAACATACTTTAATAAGGTTGCTTAAAAACCTAAAATGTTCTGAATAAGCTGGACAAAGTATGTGTTATAGTATGTTCTATTCGTCAGATGACAGACTCAGTGAACRTATTTCAACTTTTTTCTGTGTAATAATCAATTAGTTTTCTTTTGTGTTTCTAGTTCAGTTACTGAATGCGGGRCATCTTACTTATTTCTCATTTATAACTATTAGAACAAAATAACGAAATCCTCTTACCTTCTTTTCAAAGTTTTTTTTTAGGGATATAACTCTAACAATCTTTGYGTCTTATTTATCAAATATAAGCAATTTTCAATCAGTTTATCACAGAACACATTTCATTTTTTTTTTCATAGCCATCTTAAAAAGCAAATTGATCTTTTCTGTKATTCAGCTCTTATTTACACTAAAAAAAWTAATTATTTTTGAAGTAGTTTGTCGACATTTATGTTACCGTGAGAACACCAAACATGTCGGATAAACAATTATAAAGTAAACAGTAAAYATCTAGGGATACTTTGATTTAAAAGACGAATTAAAAGCTACAAGAAAGAAAGATTAAAATCGAGTAACTAATGAAAGGAGAAAAACCCTGGAGGAAAAGACAAAACTAAAAAAGAATTCTTTAACGACATTGACTTTAATGAAAATAGCCAACAGATTACGACGAAGAACTGTAAAACGCCATCTAAATGTCTAGTAAAATGATTAACAAACAAAGAGTAAAATCAACTGTCTACGACTTCCATGACGCCTGCATGTAATGGTACCTCATGTAGTAACACAATCTGACATCAATAGCTTTCCTAAAAATAAATACAACAGTCCAAAGTGATGCTTCATTACAACATTCAATTTTCACCACAACCCATGGACCTCAACGTACAGTAAATAATGAGGAAATTTTTAAAAAGCCTAAAAAAACATCCAAAATTGATCAAAACCATGGGCTATATTCCATGCCATTTTGACCAAAATAGCCTAAACATATTACCCAAATCGATCAAAACCACTGGCTAAACGCCATGCTTTTTGGTTGAGGCTTGCCTGAAACAAAGTCTGTCCAAACCATTCAAATGAAAATGCGGTAATGAACGACATGTGTGGGACATGTATGGAGTAAAGGTTTCTKAGCTGTATGGCCGTTAAAACGATGCATGATGAAGTAGAGTCTGGGTATGGAAAAGTTAACTGGTGGTGGCGTTGTTCAGAGTCTTACATTTCAATGATATAACACCGATGGAGTCAATAATGGGATTGCCGTTTATATTCTGATGATGATGCTAATAAATGATAATACAAGTAATAACGATTAATAATACTTGAAAGTCATGAACGTCCAGTGGCGGATCCAGGATTTTTCAAAGGGGGGTTCCGTTTCTTAAACTGTGTATAATTCTCTTTTGTTTAGTCGATGCCTGACAAAAAATTGGCTCTAATCACCTAATTTACTATCTAGTAACGGAACTTAAAGGTAAATTAAACATTATAACAGCAAATATCTATCATTTCGTGTTCAACATTATCTTCGTGGATACTTTTAAGCAAATTTTATATAAGACATATTTCTATTACCTAAAAGATCAAACCTTCAAGGGGGGTTCCGTGGACCCCTTCGACCCCCCCCCCCGGATCCGCCACTGAACGTATCTAGATGCATATATATTGAGATATCATGCTGAACACCTTATATTACTTCTTATTTTAACTACGAGTAAGTAATTATAGTAATATTATAATAAGAGTAAATTATATACATATTTACATATTTAGCATTTATTTATAAGGTTATTAGTTGCTTTTTTATTAGCTCTATTACTGTTTAATAGTTTATACTATTTGAATACATATATTGCAGTCACTTATCAGCCTATGAGTTTTTCTATTATAGGTGTATTATTTACGACCGCGCATATTTCCACGCATGCTCGAAGTGAGGTTAATCGGAGGATCGAGACTGAGAAAATGGCTCTTTGTCACACTCACTGATAACAGAACTATAACAACCAACAACGTGTATTTTGTTTTTTTCCTCTCAGGTAACGTGTTGGTGATTCTATCCATCATATTTCACAGACGTCTACGTACAACGACTAATGCTYTAGTCTTCAGTCTTTCATTGGCTGACTTACCAGTAGGGCTTATAATCTTTCCTCTCATCAGTGTCACGCAGAAGTATGGGCCCACCATGTCTCCTAAGGTTGGGTTAGGACTTTGTCACKTGTCTATATTCATGACGCAAGTTTTCCTCAGCGCTTCTTGTCTTCATCTGTTGTTCATCAGTGCTGATAGATTTATAGGTAATATATACTGGTTATACAATGGTTTGGAGTGGTATACGATGGAATATCCTTATATTTTCTAGTATATTCATGAGCCTTTAGCCGAACTACGAACATTTCATGTGTCATGTGAAAGCATTGTATAACTATTTTATCCTACACCATTGAAAATGCACCTAGGTTGCAATGTCTGATGGRAAGGAACAGTGGAATACCCCAGAATAAACTACGGCTTTCTTGCATTCTCATTGGTGTAGGGTAAATTACAATCTATGATATACGACAAGAATTTCAGTGGCCGAAACCAGCAGAAACTCTAACTTGCAATACTTGAACAAGAAGTAGTTACAATTCTTGCGTCTTTTGAAAGCAAAGGATCCCATGTGAAATTACTGAAAAGAAGGGGAAAAAGGAAATGAATAAAGGGAAATTGAATGAAAGAAAATAAAGGAATGCAAAAGCAAAAAAAGAAAAAGAAAAAGAAAAAGAAAAAGGAGATGAGATGAGATGAGATGAGATGAGATGAGATGAGATGAGATGAGATGAGAGTAAGACAAAAAGAACGGGAAAGAAAGGTCCTGATAAGTCATTTACTTAAAGTCATACTTGATTTTCAGCCATTACGAAAGCACTTCGATACCAGGTACTTGTGACGAGTCATCGGGTASGTCTGGTTATTGCCTTCATCTGGGTTCTCTCAGTGTTCGCACCACTTCTACCATTCTTTGGATGGCGTATTATCACGGAACGAACCCAGGGGGGGTTCTGTCAGTACCATCTGAACCTCGACATCACGTATATTCTCTTCCTTCACGTGTTCGTCTGCATCACACCAATAACTGTCACGTGTGTTGCATATATACAGATATTCATTATTGCAAGGCGACAGGCTTTAAAGATTGCTAGTACTGATGTAAGTAGCAGTATACCAATTGCCATTCCCTTTTATCCATAACTCATCTCTCATCCAAACCATCCATCTCTATGAGGACTGAAATARAAAACGAAATGTACGCCCTATAAGGCCAAACGAAAAAATAAGTATGTTTCCAGTTGCGCGACCGACCTTAATTTTCTTGCCGATTGAAATCACTGCTCTTATGGCAGCGTTGTTCTTATTTTTAGTGTTTATATCAGAACCAATCAAAGAGGAAGTGTRCAGTATACGCTTCCCAGGCACCTTTGCGAGATTAGTCTTTTCGCAATCGATCCATGACCTTGCAATCATTTTCTTTTTTTCTTTACCTTTCGATTCTTTCACTTTAAAACTGAACATCCCTGAATGTGCTATTCTGTACCAAGGAACCATGTTCTTGGCGTCCTGTCTCTGTGAGATAAAGAAAGAAAGCTTGATCAATGTTTCATGATTTAATCTTTTATCGACAGATTAACGTGAGTGAACGCGAGCGACAACAGCGGCGTCTGGAGAAAGAGCGTAAAATCACCCTTACAGTTGCTATAGTGGTGGGTGTATTTATCCTGTGCTGGGGTCCTCTCAACATCCTGCTTCTAATCTATGCAGTTTGTCATCAATGTGTCTCATCCCTAGTGGTAGAGGGTGTTGAGATCTTGGCTCTCATGAACTCTGCTTGCAATYCTCTGATTTACAGCGCGTGTAACAAGGATTTTAGGAAGGCGTTCAAACGTCTCCTCTGCTGTCGGTTTGGACGTGTTTGGGATAATACAGGAATAAACTACGATAACACTGACACTCGTATCGGACAATCAGAGATGAGGAAAAACCCTGACCCACCCCACCCATCATAATTCTGCCAAGGAACAGCCCGACCCACCCTACCCGTGACAAATCTGCCAAGGAACAGCTTGAAACACCCCACTCAATAATAGTAAGAAGGTTTTACGAATCTCCAATTAATGAACATATTTCAAAAAGTTTAATAAAGTTTTAGTAAATTATCAAAGTTAACTGAATTTATTAGATAATGAATACTGGATAAAACGTGACCTAGTATGTTGCTTACAAGCGCAAGTTTCAAAATCTATATATTATACTCTAGAATTATTCAATAAATGCTTCAATAATTATTTATGTGCTTCAATTATTATTTATGATTGCGCTGCTTTGGTGCTGATGCAACGGGCCTACATGGTATGTTCAGATCATAATTTATATTTTTCTATTTCTATTTCAGTTTGTAATGCACGTGTGAGCATCTTCCTATGTAACACGTGCAATATAAGTATTAAATTWTTATGTATTTGATTTCAATCGATTGTCTAAAACTAGTCCARCATTTAGCTTTATAACAAGACGTCATTATCGTTGCTATAGCTACATTTCAATAAATCAAAAGGAAAACTATCCTCTTTTATTTTACTCTGAAAATAWTATAAAGAAGAGATAACTAGCTAAAAACTAGTGTGATGCTCTTTTACTCCGACGAAGGACTAGCGTCTGAAACGTCAGTAAGTTTTTTCATCTTTTCACGGTGTATAATTTAATTACCCTTTTATCATTACTGAAAATATTATATGTGAAATAAACAATAATACAGCAATAAAAACTGCATATATTAGCTTACATTAGCTTTGATGGTGGTTTATATTAACGTTAATTAAACCGTATTTAACATCCCATAGAGCGTTTTCACAYGAMGTCAAAGCCACCATATTAGTGTACCTTTGACAATRACTTTGTCATTAGTTTCTTTTGTTAGATACACCAACATGGCTGCCATCTCTATTGAAAGTTAACTCTCTAGAGACTGAGTGAAAACGCTCCATGAGGAGTAAACAACAATTAACATGGATGATTCCRAGAACGCTTGCGAGTAATCAAGAAAATATGGTTCATTGTTGTCTWAATGCTTGTTTTGTTTAGACACAAAACATCCAATCYTTTGATACAAAAGACCAGTTTTAAAGCAATTTTCCTAAAGTATACTTAGAGCCAAAGTGATAATTGACTCTCTTAAGATAAGTATTTTAGAAAGAATTCTTCACATATAGTATCCCTGTGGTTTTGAATACCTTATATATCCTGTGTATCTCTCAGCACGTTTCCTGCCRCGATAGACAATCAYGACCATTGATCTCTGTGCAAACATATAGTGTCTCTTAGCAACAGGGTGACGCTAGTAACAAACACTCAATCTAAGGAGGTCTGCTTTAGCAATTCACATTAATCAAGAACAACAAAGACACATTGTCGAAAGCGTTTTTACACCTTGAAGAAGCCTGAACTACGAATACTTTGATAGACTTGGATTATATTCCAATACTAGCTCTGTGTTGAGTTCTGAATATAAACTTGACATTCCTTTACTGGATGACATGAAGGAACTAAGCTTCTCACAGCAGCGTCTGCTTGAAGCAATAACTAACGGCAGAATCTACCAAACGAGACAACTTCTAGAAGCAGGGACGCCTTCAGAATTTCTCGACGAGGAAGGTTATAGCCCTTTCCTACGGGCTTGTTTTATCGACGATGAAAGACACAGGACAAGGACCAACCTGATAAAACTCTTGATTGTTTACGGAGCTGATGTGAATACTACAGATCCACTAGGTCGGCATGCCTTGACATATGGTTGCATGACCGAAAACCAAGAGATGGTTCAACTCTTGTTAGACATCTCGATACATAATATAGACTTGAATAAGAAAGATTGCAATGGAGATACACCGCTAATGCATGCTGTACGACTTGGTAATGTTAACCTAGTCACTATACTAGTAGATGCCATGAACAAGTTTAGTATCAACATGGATGTACGAAATAATGCTGATAGGACTCCATACCTTGAGGCTAAACATTTGGGAAGAAAGGAATGTGCGGAACTTCTACTAGMAAAGGCAAGCGCGTCCAGGGAAGTACAAGTCAATCCGTTTCTTGACTTTATGGAAGGTAAAGACGAAAGATATCTATACGGTGGGGATGTTAGAGGTGTTGATTGGAGAAGGAAGAAAATGAAGGGAACAATAGTAGAGAAGAATCGGTATAACTTGATCCATCAACACCAAGGAAAACCTGCAAGATTAAACTCGAAACGAGAAATAAAGATTGATTGTAGTGTTAAAAGATTACCCAAGAGACAAGGCACAAAGCCTAGGGGTTTAAAGAACAGAAACACTGAAAATACAACTGGTTTTGAAGAGAAGAAACTAGCTTCCAACGCGACTACAGAAACACGTGTTACAGAAGTGTTACGAGAAGTTCAAGTATGTAACGAGAAGAATGACACTGATGATAGAGCGGAGTCGAGTGCCGCCAGGGTCACAAACGAAAATACCATAACAACGACGAAAATGGAGAAAGAAGGTTTGATATCTGTGAGTGAGACACCTCGAGTAAGACCATCTACAGCTGTTATTACACGGAGGGAAATGAARGCTGCCASGAACAGAGAGAACAGAGACCCTTTGTTGTATAACACATTCTTAACGGACGGTACCCCCGTGAGGCCAAGYAGTCATCGAGTATGGGTACCACATCACCTCAGAAGCAAAACAGCGCCCCCCAGACGGTACCCTCACAGCATACGGCAAACACCACTCATGTCAGATAATCCATCAGTCAAGAGGTACAGCGTGGACGATAATGATCAGATAAGTTGGTATTCTCATTTTAGTATTCGTACTTCTCCTTCAGCGAATTTCATGAATAAGATAATGGCAATGTATGCTGAACAAGTCGCTCCTCAGTCTAGTTACAGAAAAGGCGTAAAGCCGAGGAAATCCGAATATGCACCGACTATTGTCGCACCGCCCGATGGTGAACACGATAAACACTCGGACGGCCGTCGGTCGTCTAGCGGAAGTGTTCGTTCGTTGTCGGGTTCTGTTCGGAATAGAAGGTTTTCTGTAATAACTAAAACAGTTGCTTCTTACATATCAAGTAGGAAAGCAATGACCTCTGGTGGCAAAATTAAAAAYTAAATTATATTACTGAATAAATGTATAAAATCCTTTAAAAATAACTCAGTTACTATAGTTTAAATTATTATTAGCAAAGAAATTTGTATTGAGAATTACATCTTTTAGTATAGAATGTAACAGAATGTTCAAGTTTTTTTATTGAATCTTTTATTATTTAGTGAAAAATATTTTTATGTCTTTGCTATTTTATATTTTTAGGAGTTTTGATGCATTACTTTTTATACAGGTATATGTATATATTACTATTATCAGAAATAATAATCTTCAATTAAATATATAATACCAACTCTTGTATATATTGAGAATATATTACATTAGATACTGATGACCGTAATTCACAAAAAAACCAAAGCTGTTTCCTTTTGAGGGTGAGTAGCTGAGTTGTCTAGAGAGTGTTTGCTATCCAAAGACAGCACTGGATCAAAAAGACGGCTTAAAATAACTATATGGTATTGTCTGGCCAGAATTGGAACTTGTCCAGTCAAATCGTTGCCTTACCAGTTATTTTGAGCAGTAATCTTAAGATAGAAAGGAGGTATGACCAAGCTAAATCCCCGAGGGGGGGGGGGGTACTCCCATATATGGACTATACGGGGATGATCCGCTGAACAGGGTGAACAGGGTATGGTTTTTCGAGCTTCTTGTCATAAACAGGGTATGCAATTTTACTCAAGTTCCAAGTTCTTCCTAAGTTTCCTGTTATATTCAGGGTTTCTACTTTCGTATTGGCCGAAACTGGTTATTATGGTCATAACAAAACAATACGCGAGCTGACATGATAATTGAAACAGGAACACAGTGCAATTAATTATATCTTTTATCATAAACAGGGTCTACAAATTTGGGTTTTTTTGTCACCAACAGTGTACCCCTTTCAGAATCCCAGCGGAACACTCCTACCCAAATTCTGGCGGAGTTCATTTTATAGTAAAAGTCACTAAGCTTATATTATGTAAAGACATCTTATAAAATAAAAACAAAATCTTACCTTAAAACCAGAAACCCGAATATCTCCACCGACACGAGCAGCGAGGAAGCAAGAGAGCCAACCATTGATTAGTTAAGAGCTAACAAGTGAAACTTCCAAGTCCACAACGATTTGTAATAGCGAGAAAAGAAGGCATGTGTTGTTATCTTCTCGTGTTGTTGTCTTCTCGTGTGTCAGCCATATTGAATTTCGCGCCAGCCCGATCCCATGGATCTTTGCGCGTAAGGAACAAACCCAACCTAGAAGCTGATGTTACCTCAAAAGGCAAATTTATCACAAATTGATCACAGTTGATTAGAACGATTTCGGATCGAGGAGATTTTCGCATAATTTCCCATAAACCGCGTATTTTGAATAAAATAAAACAAAGCCAAAACTCTTTAAAAATCCTCAATTTTAAATTCAATAGTTATCGATAAAATATATTTAATTTGTTTAAAATAAGAATAAATGCAGAATAGAAGAAGAGAAAAAATATGCAAAGTAAATTATTCAATAATAAATCTTGATATATGATAAAATCAGAGAATTTGTCCATACTGCCTCGTTAGCGCAGTAGGCAGCGCGTCAGTCTCATAATCTGAAGGTCGTGAGTTCGATCCTCACACGGGGCAAGTATTTTTGCTCATCTTCACCTTTTTTTTTTGCCTATTCTTAAATACAACATAAAGCATTATAACTTTGAGAAACTTGAAAGAAATGAATTACCTGTCATTAAATAGCATCTGGGAATAATATATTTTTTTCGACCAAAGCGACAACAAAAGCATGCTACGACGAGCTACGACCTGGAATCGATAGAGTAGTTTATACGTTTTGATTTCTTTGTGTTTGTTTCTTTTTTTCTCTTGCTTGTTAATGACTTTTCTGAAACTCTTATATAAATTGTTAACTTTTTAAAGTTTGTAAGGCTCAAATGTAATGTATATTTCATCGACTGGGATACCTGTGTTAATCAAAACTTGTTTTAATTCTTATATTTTATTAAATAATTCAATAAAAAACACCGTAACAAAAAAGATAAAATGAGAAGTAAATCTAACTCAAAACCTGGAAATACTACATCAAGTCTATACGACTTGCATTAAAATACACTGGGCTGCCTGTGTCAAAGAAAATTAAAATAACAAGTAACATATTAATCTATATATAGTAATAGACTCTAATAATATCTCTCTTCTATATATACACTATACAATGTCTTTAACCTTGTAATATATTGCATCTTGGTTGTTTCGTATACCAAATCTGTAGCGGACTGCAGCTAAAAAGTACAGCATTAAATAATTTGATTTTAATAAATTAAAAATAGGAATAAATAAGTTTAAATGGCTTTTTCAACATTGCAATAGCTACAGCTCCAGTTAAGGGTGTGTCAACTTCTGAATTTCTTGTTGGCGCCAGGCGAGATATCATCAGTACTTTCAAGAAAACTTGCAGGTACCAGTCCTTTACGGCCATTAATTTCCGCGTTGTAATACCCGTCTTTATTCATGGTACCAGTTATCGTTATTTGTTGTCCTTTTCGAAAAGAGAGTTGATTATGAGGGTTATCTAGAGGAGACTGCTCGTTTGGGTTGTAGTCGTATAATGCTATCATTTTCTTTCTGTGTCGAGGAGTAGGATTGGGTGATGATGTTCCATTTATGTTGCCATCGTTGATGGCTTGAGAACCACCCTACAGTGAGATAATGAATAATTAGGGAAAGCTTTGTCAGTGAAATATCAAAGAAGCACACTAGATTTTAATGGTTGTGTCATACCTTGCGTGTAGGCGATGGTGGACCCAGGGCGTTGGCAACCGCAACTTCTTCTACAAAGTTCGATGGAATAAGACCTTTTTTATCATTCAAAGAACCAAAATAGAATCCATCTTTTCTGGAAGTATCTTCTACTCGCAGTATATCTCCTTCATTAAACTTCAGTTCATACTGAGGATTGGAGTTTGGAGAACTTTTCAAGGGGTCATAATCGTAGAGGGCCACGAAAATGCGCATTTGTTTGTTGTTACCCACAGTATCCTAATAGAAAGAAAAATGGACAAACAGTCAAACACTACCGAAATAAAACTATAAAATCTAGCATAATAGCTGTTAAATAATGGGAAAAGTTTGAAAAGCATGAATGAAACAAAGAAGAAAAGCAAGGGGTTGTCCTGAAACCATAAAGAGAAATCTAATAACTTCAAATCAAGTTCGTTTGAATACATACCTCAATGGCCTTGGAAACAGGCATCTACAAAAAAACAAAAAAGTTTTAGGGAAAAACAAGTAAAAAGGAATGGCTACGCGGTTTTAAAATATCTTTATACAATCTTAATAGTATACCAATGAAGAAATAGAAAACGCTCGCGCGTGCTGTGTGCTGTCATAAAGCACGCGGGGGTTGGCAGAACACGAGAGAAGTGTTAGGAGAAGCACGACGCGTAGGGGAGTGCTTCTGGACACTTCTCGAGTGTTCTGCCAATCCCCAAGTGCTTTATGACTGCACACAGCACAGCAAGCAAGTTTTTTATTTCTTTTATAAAATACAAATTACAATAATAGATAGGAATGACGCAACGGAAARTGCGCGCGCGTGCAATGTGCTCTCATAAAGCACGCGCTCCAAACCAATCAGAACGCGACATTCATAACATTTATTTTATAATATTTAATAGAGAATATACTTAATTTAGCGAGAAGAAGAGTGATCGAAGGATGGAGCAACTCACCCTAGTGTTATTGATAGTATCAGTAAAGGTCGTAGATACGTCACTAGAATGAGAACCATCAGATCCTATAGTACGGATTGTAAACCGTATGGGATACCGAAGATCAAGGTCGTCTACCAACGCCTAGAACAAACATTATGGTTAGTTCGCGTGGAAGCTCAAACTGAATAACAAGAAATTTATTCGTACTTTGGTCATAAATTGACTCCGGACATCCAACTTGTAGTCGCCATTTTCGTATATCTACCGAAATAAAGACAAAATGATAACGTTAACTATTATTCCCGGTAATGATGATAACAATTCGCACCACTTTGCCTTCATGCTACTCTGCGCATGCTCACGTTTATCACGCATATTACCTTGTAACCCTTGACAGCCACCCCGTTACTTCTACCAAACTCATCCATATCAGGAAGACTCCAGCCCAGCAAAATAGCGTCATGGTTGACAGGTCGTATAACACGAAGACTTGAAGGAGGACCTGGAGGACCTTAAAAGTAATAAAATATGTCAGTATAGTACATCCCATACAACAAGACGAGGTTAGATTGAACCGATACTTACCTCGATGACCAACAGACTGGGGACTAGTCACCAGAGCCTTTGATTGACGGGGTTTGGGTTTATTGACAGGTTGTACTGAACTACGTTGTACTTGTGAGGTTATTTGAGGTGGTGATGTCAAAGGTTGTGATGATATAGGGTGTTTGGAAGGTGAGAGCTGTGAGGTGATCCCACGTGACCTAGGTGATGACTGTTGCCTTGGTGATCGCTGTGATGCACGTGGTTTGCTAGGAGAAGTGTTGCTGATTGGTGCAGCTAGCTTGTGTACTTCTGCAGGTGACATATAGGGTGTAAATATCGGTTGAATCAGCTGCTCTCTTCTTGGTGATACCATGGACACCATGGGAACCGGTTGAACCAAGTGACCTGAAGGTGCTATACTGGTTATTGTGGGTTGGC
Source organism: Actinia tenebrosa (assembly GCF_009602425.1). Next base: position 221,267 of record NW_022259648.1, on the reverse strand, counting down.
TTGAGAACCTTGGTTCAGTGTTGGGTAAAACTGACATAGGTAGTGACGTTCCTAAAAACAATATATATAGAATTCTGGTTACTATTTTTGAACTGTTGTAGGTGGTGTAAATTTCAAGGGCATGGATGATAGCAGTTTGTACCTGTTCTTTGCGGTGAAGGAACCTTTATGTTATCTAACATCCCAAGAATTTGTTCTGGGGCAGTACTACTCGTCTGTAAAGCAAACAAAAACAACACCCAAAGTATTACTACACGGCAAACAATGTAAACAGCAGACAAAGAGATCGGTTTAAAGAAGAGAGCAACGAACGTGATGGCAAGAAACTCACGGGTTGAAGAAAAGATGAAGAAGTGACATCTTCTACAAAGTTAGACGGGACCAGTCCAATTTGACCTGAGAAAATTACACAGAATATAATCAACAAATCATGTCATTTATTCTGATGATTTAAAACAGGAACCGAAAGCCCGGAAAGCACAGGCCAAACAACCTACCATCCATCTCTGCCTTATAGTATCCACTGATATCCATATCTCCTATCACGGTCATTATATCACCCTTCTTGAAGGGTAGCTCTACTTCAGGTCTACCAGTTGTACAGGACTGGTAAGGGTTATAGTCGTATAAAGCTACGTAACATTGTCTTTGTAGCTCAGTATCTGGACATGATGATCGTGGTGACATACTACTGCGACCACTAGAAATAGCATCAGGCTGAAGGAATGAAAGAGAACACATCCATGTCAATAGAGGCTTTGCACATTCACTTGACGGCAACCATGGTGGATGACAGGGACAATATAATAAATATAATAAGAAAGAATTCAATCCCCAAGGGCAAAGGGATTTTATTGTTCTGCCATCCAACCACAGGGCAGCCCAACCTGTATTACGAGCATGGGCACGTGATGGTGCAAAACCTCTATAAAAACCCTTGCGCAAATGTACTTAGTATGTCATCTTGTTGTGAGGCTTAGAGGACGTAATAGTATGCCTGAGCATGATAAAAAAACACATAAGAATGAGGCTGCGAAGGCAGAACAATCATTATAACATTAATTAAAACATGGAAGCGAGGATAATAATGTCATTATACCTCACAGTGGCCATTAGTCAGCCGTCCTTTAGCAATTCTTTCTTTTTCTTTTTCATTAGTTCCATTGACCAAGGTTTGACCAGGACCATCCTCTACTTCTTCAACGTATAGTCCAGGTACCAGTCCCCTCACGCCGTTCAACTCGGCTTCATAGCAGCCATTAGAGTCCATGTCCCCATACACCATCAGTTCCTCGCCTTCCTTTAGGGTTAGTTCTGACTCGGGGCACCCAGAAACACTAGCTTTATGTGGGTCGTAATCAAAGATGGCTACAAATAACTTGGGAGGAGGGTTTTTCGACTGTAAAGAAAGAAAAGAAAGCACAATTTAGAAAGCAGTAGAAAGTCTGTGGACTAAAATGAACACTAGAAATGAAAAGATGAAAGAAATTCGATAGACAAATTTGGAAACAAACCTTTGATTTAGGACTTCTTTGACCATTCGAATGAGGCTTTGAATCCACAGCATCCTGGAATAAAGGAATCGAATGTTCTTTAGTAAAAAATATGTCAACTTTGAGGGTTTCAAATTTGGACATGATAGTAATAGGAAGTTTTGCGATTAAACGCGTTTTTAAGAGGCACTGATGACTTTTCGGCTACATATGTTTGTGATAGCCATAATCATTCTGATAAAGGTTATCATAAGCATAGCCGAAGCTTCATGCTTCTTAAGAATCACTTGTTAAAAAAGCAAAACCTACTATTACTAATATGTCAACATATTTATCTAAAACTTGCACATGCGCACTAAGGCAATAGTAGAAAACCGGATTGGAAAACATTATTTGTATCAACCAATCAAAAGTAGCAGAAGTTTGATCATTCAGTGGCTGCTCATCATTGTTGGCAGACGGGAAAAATAGCATCAACTGATGTAACTATCTGATACTCATTGATACAGCCCGTGGTCTCAATTAACAAATACTGCCCTCCCGTCAAAACAATCTTCAAAGCTGCCTTCATATCATTGTCTTCCATAACAAAGACTTGTTTCAAACAGCATAGTCAATAAAGTGTAGCTCACCCTAAGGCCGTTGGTGTTGTCTTTTTTGTTCCCATCTCGCTGACTAGAATATTTCACAAAGTTTTCAGGGCTGTATCCATAGCTTCGTATCTTGGACAGGTCATCTAATGTTGATGTAGCAATGGCGTGTCGTAGTTCACGTATCTCGTCATTCAGTTTATCAATAAACTCGTCCTTTTCCTTACATGCTTTTTTGAGAAGAGCCACTTTGGCCTGAAAATCGGAATTACGAGTTTGTCAAGGACCCATTTTTATCCGGTATGCATTGCAAGCTGAGCTACATCTTCTGAAAGACTCCCAGAATCATTTAAAACGTACTCTAAACGAGATTCATATTCATAACTTGCTTTGAAATGAAACGAATCAGTGTTTATTAATGCGCATGCACCAACCATCTTTTGCGCAGCTATTCTTGCATTGGGTCAAAACTAATTAGAACATTGTACATTTGGGTCGAAGAATAACTGAATCAAATCAAGTTACCTTGAGGGTTGGGATCTGCATCTCGAAGTCATCCCTTTGACGAGTCACTTCAGCAGCCTGGTATCAATAAATACAATAGGATTGATTTTGCACGTGTTATACTTAAGGTTTGACATCTAGATGCGAACACATGTAACCTACCTTTAATCTAAGAGTATGGAATCCATCTTCTAACTTGACATACTCTCTATGAACAACAGTACGTAACGCGTTAACGAAAGACTAAATGCTGCCAGGAAAACCATCAAAAGCAGTGTACTGGCAATGTTGTAGGAAGAAGTTTGGTAGTGCAGTGTTTTATGAAGTAGAGTAAAAGTGTGGTGTGGTTTGATTCGGTATGCTGTAGTGTGGTGTGGTGTAATGTAGTGTGATGTTATGTTGTGTAGTGCGCTGTGATGTGATGTAGTGTGATGTAGTGTAGTGTAGTGTAGTGCAGTGTCATGCAGTGTGATGTGTAGCGTAGTGTGGTGTGAGGTAGTGTAGAGGGATTCGAGTAGCGTAGTGTGGTGTGGTGTAGAGGGATCCGAGTAGAGTAGTGTGGTGTGGTGTAGTGTAGAGGGATCCGAGTAGAGTAGTGTGGTGTGGAGTGATGTAGTGTAGAGGGATCCGGGTAGAGTAGTGGCGTAGTGTGGTGTGGTGAGTAGTAGTGTACTGTGGAGGGATCTGAGTAGAGTAGTGTAGTGTGGTGTAGTGTAGAGGGATCCGAGTAGAGTAGTGTGGTGTGGTGTAGTGTTGAGGGATCCGAGTAGAGTAGTGGTGTAGTGTGGTGTGGTGTGTAGTAGTGTAGTGTGGAGGGATCTGATTAGAGTAGTGTACCACTCTAAGGGGTGTGTCGTAGTATGGTTAGCGTATTATAGGGTTATATATATACGTTTGTTTGCGTGAAAAAAACTACGTAAAGAAAAACAAACAAACAAACAAACACCACTACACCACACCAATAAAACAAAAACTATTAAATAGCATTCAAGTGAACAAAATCACTTAGGCATAATATTAACAAAATAAAATAAGATATGATTTAAAATTAATGAAATGTTAGAAACGATTATCAATCATTAAAGCATAAGGAATCAGCACGGACAGCGCTTAGAGAACAATTACAACATCAACACAAACAAACAGCCACAGCTGACAAAATATATATCATACAATATCAACACGAATCATGACAAAATAAAAGTAAAAATAAGATTGAATAGAATTAAACGAGGATTTAATGGAGTGAATATGATATACCGTGATAAGTGTGCCATGACAAAGAAATGTAAGGTGAAGAAAGTGTCATTCAAGCAAGTATTAATATACTACAGACGTCAGTACTACCACACCGCTGATCAGTAAAACTGCAGCTTCAGACAAGAACCATGAAAAACACAGGTTGACCAAATCAAGCTAATCCACATCTACCAGGTGTAGTTTGGCGTTATCCATAAATTCATAATTTAGAACATTTCTTGTTAAAATATTTTATGGTATGGATGTTTTATTCTTTATTCAAGACAATAACAGAACCTCGTAAAACTTATTATTTTTATTTGGTGTTTATTATATTTTTATTATTTTAATATTTGATTTAGTTAATCTTAGTTCACCTATTTACTAGTTTACAAAAATATTCACAGAAATTAATATTCTTTATATTTTAAATTACTCTTTGTATCTTATATTTCGAAGTTCATCACGAACCACAGGTAGCCCATTGTTGTGTTTTTAGCTTAAGAGGAAATTTTTTTCAATAATGAGCAATGATGGCAAAAAGCGCCAAAAACTAGACTTTCGTATGAGTTTTGATCCCAATTTTCGTTTTGGGTTAACACTCAAAACCTTTTTTAAACAGTTAGAAACGGTTGTACTATGATAAAATGCTTGTTTGAAGCGGTATTTTCAGTTGTACAAAGATGTTTTGTTGCACTTGTGTTAGAATGTTGCTTTGTCAGGCTTTTTTATAAAAATATATGGGAAATAAGCAAATGAAGGCCTAAACCTCATTTTCGAATAAAATTTTTGCTTTGGGTTAACACTTTGATTCCACTTTCATTGGTCATCTCCACTTCCAAACAAGTTAAACTTTCTGATTTTAGCCTTGTACAACAGCCTTTCTTCAAGAAAATAGTTTTTGGCGCTCACCGCTTGAATACGAAAAGAATTCTCTCTTAATACCTAACACCAAAGGAAGCCCAACATTTATCTAACTATGTTACTTAGTATATTATTGTTATTCCACGTAGCTGAAGACAGGTTTATTTGGGTCTCTTGTTACGTTTTAGTCGTCCAAGGAACGAGCTGCTTCGTTTAACACGCTCTTCTTTGTCTTGAGGAGGAGAATCAGAAGATGGAGTGGAGCGAGAAGGCGAGAGCCTGGAGAGGAGGGTTAGAGTAGAGGCTTGTATCACCAGTAAGTAAAAGACTAGGTATGTTACTACTAGTAGGGTTATTATCAGTGCATGCATGATCATATATCAACATTATTATAAGATATTAGATAGTGGAATGAAAAGTAATAGAACAACACAATAATAACAGAAGTAACAATAATAGCAGCACAGGACAGCACAAGAAGCACTAAAAAAGAATGTCTGAATATCTAGACACGGGGAGGAAAGGATTTGTACTCCTACAAGTACAACACATATATATTGTACAATACTATGTAAGTAACAATAAGCTATCTGTCCGTGCTGAGTATGTACATAAATAATGAAGTACGGAAAAGATTCAAGAAGAACATAGATTAAAGAGTACACTTATTGGTTAAATCCCGATAAGGGAGGAATAAGAGCAGCCTAATGAGCAGCCTAGGAATTGCCTTTAAAATGGACAAAAAGATGACGCGCAGTTGAGAGAACGGCGCGTCACGACATTTTTGTTGTGCGCACTCGTTTTCAAAAATACCATCGATGATAGGTTACATCTCGTAGCCTCCTTCAGTATGAAGGGGAAGTCAAACCTAAAGACTACACCCTTCGTATCAAAAACCTCTCTCGTGCAGCCCCCCATGACTCAGAAGGGAAATTATCTAGTGTAGTATGGGGAATAGAATATCTATGAGTATAAGGCTTAGTTACGCACCTGCTACGATCCTCAAGCTCAGCCAAACGAGTCTCGAGTGAATTTCTTTCCTGTATAATGCCTGCTACCCGTTTTTCCAGTTCGTTTTTCTCATCTTCTAGTTTGTTGTACTTTGCTTGCACAAAGTTGCGTTCGTGTTGCGCATCTAAGGTCTTGTTATTAGCGTCCTGGATTTTGTCTTCCATCTCATCAGCCTAATACGACAGATAGATTAAAGAACAATCTTCTTAGTATACAGTTTACGTAGAACAAATGCCGTGTGACCGTAAAACTCTTAGAGTGAGTATGGACGTGGCGTGCGTGACCATGGATGAACACTATCCTCACGCACTGTTATTGGTTTAAAGGATAACGTAAATTCCGTACCGTGACAGTGCGCGTGACAGTATATTTCACAGTCAAACGAAATGCTAAATGCAATAGTATTGTTAACGGGCGTGACGCATTGGTATGTCACGCAATCTTACCGCAGCTTTCAGTTCCATCTGGTTCTTATGCGCCATAGCATATCTCTGCTCCAGTTCATCTCTCTGCATTTCCATTATCTTGTTATTTCTCAAAAAGTCATTTCTTTCTGATTCCACCATTCGTCCTTTCTTCAGCAGATCATCCCGTTGGTCCTCTACGATCTTTAGTTTCCTCAACAGGTCGTCACGCTCTTTCTCCACACTCTCCATGTCCTGTAGATGATTCTATAATACATAGGATATTGTTAACAAAGGTGGATCAATATTCGTTTTTCCTGATTGGCCAGGAAAGCAGACCATCTAAGAATCAAAATACCCATAGCACTCGTATCAAGAAAACCATTCCCTACACAACACTAAGACATTTAGAGCATCTCAATGGCCTTGTGACGTCACAGTCTATGGACTTGTGACGTCATGTTCGGTGACTAATTGTTGGGCATGAGAATATTATACCTGTAACACGGAAATGTTGTACTCAAGCTGTTTAAACTCCTTTTCTGTCTTTTCCAAGTTTTTAACCTGAAGGAAAAGGTAATGAGAAGATTTTAAAAAAGTACAAGGGACGGCAGCACAAAATATAATATGCATGAAGAGACGAGATCTCTGTGATACCTTGTCCATCAATTGCTTGTTTTCTCTTTCCAGCGTCGAGTACTTGGACTGTAATCCAGAGAGCTTCGAGTCAGAACCTTGTAAGGTACGCGTTTGAGCCTAGGGAAAAAACAATATTCTTTTATTTCTTTATTTCTTTTATTTTTTCATTTTTTCCTTTTTCCTTCGCCGTTCCAATCATTAAACAGTCCATTCATCCCATTAACTTATCTGGTCATCCATTCCCTCGTTCATTTGTTTATTCATCTATTCATTAATTCATTAATCTTTTCATTTCAGTATTCAGGCTGACCCACCTGCAGGTTCAAATAAGACGCTTCGATTCGTTTTCGCTGTTTCTCTGCGTTATTTGCTTCAGCTTTCCATTGATCCGCCTGAACAAAACAGAGATATCAGCAACATGTATCAGAATCCTGATCTACATCCACCTACATTCACATCATGACTTCACAAACGAACGTACATTACGTTCACGTTTCAACGAGTATGTATGAGCTCCTAAGTGGTACGTGGGTAAATAAAGTATTCTATCACATCCCATCCCATCCCATCACATCCTATCCTATCGCATCCCATCCCATCACATCCTATCCTATCGCAACCCATCCCATCCCATCGCATCCTATCCCATCTCATCCTAACCTAACCTATTCTATTCTATCCCGTCCTATTCACACCAAATTTCAAGTTAATGTTTACCTCATAACTTTTCCTGTTCAACTCTCCAATCTACACAAGAAAAGAAAACGCACCTCGTTTAGTCAAGAATGCTGGGTTAATCACTTTATATAGTAGAGTTGACGGAAAGTAGCATTATAATAAAGAGATAATTTGTACAAACCTTAGTAAGAAGCTCCTTTTCCTTTTTATGATTCTGTTGACAATCAAAATAAGAAACAATTAATGATCAAAGCGTCAAAAATATTAATTAGAAATAATAAAAAACACAAGTGATTATTACCTCTTGTTTCAGAAAAGATACATCCTCCTCCTGTATAGTTGAGAATATACAAGACAAAATATTCATGTTATAAGCATCTAACAATGAGTAATGTGAGTAATTATTAGGAACTGAGGATGAATAGGTGCTTACCAAGATCTTGATTTCTCGTTCTCTGCGTTCAAGCTGTTGTTAAAAATAAATAGAATGAATCAATAATAATAATAAAGATGTTCTTATACATGTATACCGCAGCCCCATACGATCTCGATCTCTTTCAATGGAAAGTAAAAAAACGATCAGGTAGTTGTCCTACAACAGTGCGGACTGTTAGTATGCTATGCAATCGTGATATACACTAGGAGGAAAAATCCCCATCACTTGATTCATATTTACCAAAGCTTGTTTTTCTAGCTCAGTTGCTTCAGTCTACAAGGAAATAAAAACGAAAAGTAAGCTATGATATACCAGGCCACACCTGTGATAAGCCTTCAGCAAATGTTTGAAGGATCTACGACTAAAATACTGAGCAAGAAAGAATTACTCTTCAAGAGATTTACCTTCATGGAGCGTATCACGTTTTCTTTGTTCTGTAACAAAACAAACCACACATGTTAGAAGAACACCAATAACCAATGAATATTCAGCTACTGATGTGTAATTAACACCTCTTAACCGTGGGTTAACGTGTATTCTACGTACTGCATAGTGACATTAAAACATAACGTTATCGTGTAATTGCGGWAGATGCGAGTTGAGAGAACCATTAATAACATTACATTTAGTGCTTCCTCTCCACAGCAACCAATCAACGGGCAGAAAAAGTTCAAACTATCCAATCGATACGCTTGTTTGCCGAAACCACATATATGAATCAGAGTCATAACACAGTATGTTTTCCTTCATTTGAAATCTAAGCTAGTTTGATGTGACATGTAATCGATAGTGAGAAAGCGTGACATTAATCTTTGTCACGCACAGCAAACATAAACACAACGAAAGATGCCAAGCACCTGCTAGAACATGACAATTAGTTGAATTACATACTTGTAATACATATTCATACTATCTATTTCTAGCTGAAAATGTGCTAATTTAAAACAAGATCTTAACATATCATTTAAACACGAGACAAAATCGTTATCTTCTTTTCTCTCTCACTTTTTTCATTTTTTYYCCATTTTTTCACTTTCGTTTGAATAAGAGAACCTTGACATTTCTTTTATSATTGACCAGGTCTATATTCTATAGTTATTAAACCTACATAACCACTACAGCCTCTACTTATCTGCCCTGGTCATGACTTACTAGTTCTCGTATCTCCATGCTACAGATAACACAGTTTGGATATTTCCCACATACAGGCCATTCAACCATCCTCTTTCCTCGATCACTACTATTACTATTTTCGATCCTTGAAAGTCTGTTTTTAAGAAAAGTCCCACGGAGATTTTTTGAAAACTTGTCTAACGTTTTCTCTAAGCCGACTAGAACTTCTACTTGCACGCGTTTTTCTCGTTGATGGAAAAACGAGAGGTTCGTTTCGAAGTGCTTGAGAATTCTGGACAACTGCGCTGTTTGAGCTTTACATTGTTTGTCCTGCTTTGATGTCGTGCCAGGATTACTGCATCGTCGTAGCTCTTGACTCAAGGAATCTACATCATCGTCAGTGTTCCACTTGTGTTTGTTGGTATCTTGTGGGTCAGGTTTACAGGCATGAGATGGTATGACCACTGAGCTAGCTGTTCGTGGTAGCGAGGGAAGACATCTCAGGTCACTTATTATAGACTTATCAAGAGTCTTCTGAGAAAGACATTCCTCCTCGGTGATTCTGTTAGACATCACTAGCTAATAATATACCACATCATTCGATCTGCATGTTATCAGCAAGAAGCCTCTCACAAAAAAGCCGTAAGCTACAAGAATCGTTGGTACAGTCCCAGTGGGTCCTTACTGTGTTCTGTAGGCTATTTTAAGCAAGTCTTGCAGGCGTTCTCCCAATAAATCATCACATATATTTGCATAGTGTTCGGTTGTCAACAGATTTAGTCATATTTGGCTATAGGAATTGAATGTTTAACAGGTAGCTTGGAATTCTGCCAGAAGTTGGAAGACAATGGACAAATCATTTAATTTTACTGCTCCTTCCAGTATAGCAGCGCTCGTGTTTTCCTTGTAACCAGAAATTCCCATGGCAAAATATTAAATTGTCAAATTTGCGTTTCCAAAATTCAGTGGTAGACTAGTAGTAAATAATAATAATAATACCGTGCAGCTTACAATCATGAGTATGATGGTGATGATATACATGGTGCATAGAATCTTGGGACTGAATTGGAGGATGGGAGATTGTAGAGATTCTTGATTCCGTCCCCAATTCAGTCCCACAATCCCATGCACTACGAGACTATATCTATCCCTATCTTGCACTAACCTTCAGCTGTTTTTCCAGGAAGTTAATCTTTTCTCCCAGTGCATCCAGCTCACCCTGGTTAATAGCAGATGCAGTAGCACGTACATACCCACGTGGGGTCAGGCCAAGTGCTTCCTCATCGGTAAGAGATTCACGTGATCTAGTCAAAGGTGTGGAGAGTAACCCATGTTTTGGGGTACCTGGTACCCTTCTTCCTGACATCTTGGGTTTGGGTAGTGTAGGTGGAGGAGCAGCTTTGGGTGTAGCTGGTGGTCTGGACGTCCCTCTATGGAGGGGGCTTGTCTGGTTGGTACGTAAGGGTGGAGGGATCTTGGTTCTCTCGGGTATAGGTTCTCCCTCTACACCAGACTCTTCATCAGCTTGTATAGCCGGCTCACTCACAGTTTCTCTTTCCGCGGGATAGTTCTTCTGACGTGAAGCAGCCCGCAAGGCTCTTGAGTCACGCGGAGGGGAACTTCCAAGTATATTTTCTGTTCCTAACTCCATGTCATCTTGCTCGTTATCTGGAAGATCCGGGGGAGGTACTGATGGAACCGGCGGCGGAGCAAAATCTGGAGGAAAATCATCTCCGAATTCAAAGTCAAGGATATCATCAGTATCGGCTCTTTGACGTACATCCTGTTGACCATCCATGACGTCAAGACTCCTTAACCCTCTCTGTACGGCAGTCTTGGTGTCCCGAGGAGATCTCGACGACAGGACCTCGGGTTCCTTTACCTTCCTTTTATTGGAATACTGTCTCTTGGGACCCTGTGGTTTTGGAGCAGGCTTGGTAAACAGCTCATCGAAATTCTTCACTGGAACCTTGGGTTTATTTCGATCATCACGGCGTGTACTGGACCGACCATCACCTGAGTCTAACTTTGTAAGCCAGTCATTCTTGGTTTCAGCAGTTGACTGTACACTAGCTCTGATTGGTTCCTCTTGTCTTTTGTCACGTGACCCTCGGTATCCTGCTGTAGAGTTCTCCAGCTACAATAACAACATTAGAAAAAACATCAAATGAAGGAATTTTAAATGTAATAGACTTGTAACGCGATAAAGCTGTCACGCGTCACATCAACGATGCCCGCTGGGGTTGAGATCATAATAGGGTCTTCCTGCTAAACGCACTCATGATATTAAAAAAGGCATTTTTAATTATAAAAGACTGTTCCACAGCCTTGGGTTGGATTAAAGATGTTATGACTGACCTACTAACACTCACTTTAGTAAATTATTTTTTCGACTACAAAAAACATTAACAAAGTAAAACACTTGAAGGCATAAAAACCATTCTAATGATTGTTTCCCTTACACGCAGGTGTTTAATATGGCCCGTAATATTTATTCTCAAAGAAGATACTTCTCTTTGACATCAATATTTGAAACCATCATAACACTGAGAGCCGTTAGCATACACTGACCGAATATAGTTATAAAACAGAGATCAGAGTTCAACGTTGTGATGATAGATTACACAAATAAATAATGGCTTAAAGACGCGGTCTCATGCAGGGCTAACCTAACCTAACTAGCCAACGATAAACGAAATTCTCGGAAACCAAAATACCTCTCAGTCAAAGTACATCTATTGCTAGTCTTGTACTTACATTTGTACAAGATTTGATTCACGTTTGACAGTGTTTTGAGTTTTGTATGACAGATTTGAATATGTGTAAGCTAAGTGAAATCAACTTAAGCAAGCCGATGTTATTAAGTCATTTTCAAACTGCAAAAAGTTGGCATAGAAACTGAGAAAGAAACCTCTACAAGTAAAGGGCGTTAAAGTACAGTTTATAACAATTATGTTATTGTTATATTTTATAGCAATCTCCTCTAAAGCATCCCTTGTTCGCTAAGCGATTGATCAGCAAACAACACCACCGACAAAATGACCTAAAACCAAAGTACTTAGTCATAAATCTATTACCTGTAAACACAGAATCCCGATATTAGGCCGACTACACGGCATTCATACCTGGAACAAGGGTTTGTGCTTGTTTATAGAAGCGTAAAGAATGCTTTTCGCTGGCTTCGTCGAGCTGAACGAACGAAGCAACGAACCACGGGGCAACAACACACAGCAGCTTGTGTAGAGATCGATCGGAAGTAATTTGCATATTAATGATCCGGTTAGATAATGTATGCGTGTTTGCTTCACGCGAGCTGCCTTCTAGTGTACAAAAGATTCTCTTGACGTTTTGTTTCCCTGTTTGATTTGGTTCGATGGCTGATTTAGAATAGTACCAAGGCTTTAATCCAGTAAACAAAAGACATTTTATTCTAAGAATATCTTTTAGACGAGCTTATAATTAACGCTTTTAAAATAAAATCCAAGCCAAAAAAGAATCCTCGTTGATTCTTATTTATTTATTTTTCTTGTCCTGTTGTTGTTACTTTACATTATTTCTAGGCAGGAACGCTTCCCATGCCGATATGTCATTCTTTTTTCATAAAGTGATATCATCACGGCTTTTGTTCCAGGGTGGTTTTGTAATGCGAAAAGAATGTCAATAGTCTGTTTGTCATAGCGATTTTAATCCCTGTTGGTGTGGTGCGAATGTTTTTCGCAAAAACCCTCAAAAATGACGCTCTTTAGTCCACTCCATATTCGCTTCCATGTTAACTACTATAATCTAATCATTACCTTCAGTTTTCTCAACTCCAGCAGCTCCTGGTACAATTCTTTATTTTCTGCTTTTAATTTCTCAAGCTCCTGGACAGGAAAAAAGAGAATAATTATAGAAAGGAAAAAACATACATTACACGCGGAACAACGGTTGCGTGCTACAGAGTTTTCGAGTATGATCACACGTATTGCAGTAACATTTCGTGCAAAATGAATTATAAATGAAGAAAAAACTCTATCGCATAATATCAGAATGCAAAAATCGCATTTTCTTGGCAAAGACCACTTCAGCCTATGGTACGTCTTGCGCGCAACGTTGCGAAAGTAGTTTTTGATTCTATCTCTGCAAACATTCACTACTGTTAAAGCAGCGTACAACGCAGAGTTGGGCACATTTGCGCAACAGTTGCACCGTGTTTTTGGACCTTTGGTAGGGTAACTAGATTTACACAGCCCGGAGTAATTTTCATCCAGGTCCTTTCTAGATCGAATTAGAATTTAGAAATTGATTTTTGTGGAGGGAGGAAAACCGGAGAACCCGGAAAACCCTCGAAGCACAGGAGAGAGAACCAACAAACAACTCTACTCACATGCCTCGAGTACGAGAATCGAACCCGGGTCGCGTCGGTGAGAGGCGAGCGCTCTCACAGCTACGCTACCCGTGCTTCCCAATATTAACCAATTAACCAAGAATTCTAACTTTTCTTTTTGAACAAGAAAGAGAGACTTTACGACAGGTTCAGACTGACCTTGGCTATGTGGTCTGGTATGGTTCCATCGTATGACAAGTCAATCAGTTTTACCAGATCTTCTGTGGTTTGGATTTCCTGGCTGACCCCTGCTGCTGGTCCTGCCTGGGTTGCATGGTCAGACTAGAATACAATACAAGACTTTTAATACGTGGACTGAGGCCGCAGATCTCTTTATACCATCAACAATAGAAGCACCTTCACTCTTTTCTCCGTACCTAGTTCGATGTAACACATTCTTAACCCCACCTCTCCTATTCCCCTAGGGTCACCCTGGGCCTACTCTACCGTCCGATCAATCCTCTTACGTTGCGATACTAAGACCAGTGAGGATTAAATCGAAAGGGTGCACTGTATGCCGTGAGATGTAGTCCCTATTTTTCCTATCCTATGCTATCACAAATAAAGGTTTGAATAGCATTGGGAAGGTTTTTAAAGTTGTTTTTTATAATGGAAGTTTTATTTTATCAAATAGTCTCCTAAGCAGCCGCTATTAGTGTCGTCACGCAAAGATCTCTCCACTATAAGTAACTACTTTGGGGAGAGAACGTTGCGTGACGACACTAAGTAACTACTTTGGGGGAAGAGCGTTGCGTGACGACACTAAGGAATTACTTTGGGGAGAGAGTTGCGTGACGACACTAAGTAACTGCTTTGGGGAGAGAGCGTTGCGTGACGACAATAATAGCGCCTGCGTAAGTGACTATTTGCTATTTCAAGTTTAGTTTTTTAAAGTTTTTATGACACTGATTTTTACCTTGGTATATTCATCTATTAGTCGTCGTAATGCACTAGTTTCGATGCTTTCAGCTGGAGACACAGCTCCTTCACGTGCAGAGAACAGACTGTCAAGATCAGACTCGCCTAGACCCCAGTCTTGTACGAGTAACAGTCTTGTCTAAACAGGGATAAAGATTACACCACGGATATACGCAATTTATAACGGTACTTTATAAGTTAATTTTACAGGGAGGAACCAATCTATAAAAATTTTGTTTTAGCTTTTTAAGAAAGTCTTACTTTTAAAGAGCATTATTTAGAGGTGTTTTAAGTGTAGCATCATATTCATTTTGTTAAAACGAGTTGAAGACTCCGTTAACATGTTACAGCCTTATTTCTAACCAATAAGATAAACACGAATGTTTGTAGTAACTCCACTGACAGGAGTTTAGGATTTTTGGGGATTTACGTTTCAGACATTTTACTACATGATATAGAGGTTTGAAACCTCTACATCATTAACGATTACGCATCATTCACAATTTTGCAATAAATGATGATTATGATGATGACGATAGTTGCATCTGTGATGATGATGGTCGTGGTGGCGATGATGATAATCAATGATGATGACGATGATGATGATAGTCGTGGTGGCGATGATGATAATGATGTTCATGACGATGATGATGATGGTCGGGGTGGCGATGATGATAATCAATGATGATGACGATGATGATGATGGTCGTGGTGGCGATGATGATAATGATGTTGATGACGATGATGATGATGGTCGGGGTGGCGATAATTATGATGAAAAAGATGATGATGATGATAGTGTTGGTGATAATGAACAACATGATGAAAGTTGGATTGTGATTACGCCTATGTTGACGTTGTTTGACGATGATGATCAATGATGATGAATAAGACATATATTCTTACCCTTCCTTCACTAGGATCCATCTCAGACCAGTTGTCTCGCGCACTTCTTGACGTGGTAGCCCCTGATGGCAGATTCTCCTGGAACAAGGCATCAATACTGTTAGACCCAGTTGGTAATATCTATATCAGTCGTGTGTTTATTCACTAACCTCTTGTAGCTGGTTGATTCTATCTTTGAGCGCGGTATTCGAGTCGTGAAGCTTCTCCATTTGCTGCAACGAACACACAGTATCATCGTTTGCTTTTGTGCTAGTGAACAAGAAGTTCCTTAGACGCAAAACATGCCCAACAAAAGAAGAACACAAGCTACAAATAAACATATTTCTCCTCTCTTCTATCTTCGAGAACACACCTTTCTGTGATGGTTGTATTTAACATTAAAACAATAAATACATGTGTGTGTTAGTAATGGTGGTCAACCACATGGTATTGCCACACATTGTTATTAGTCATGTACTAACCACTAATAAACCATGGTTAATATTATCACTCTGTCTACATGTGTATTTATATACAGCAAGAAACCTTGATGTATGACGACAATCAAATACTGATCAATCAAAATAAATGCACGATTTAAAAAATATATGTTTGTTTACACTGAAAAAGATTAGAAGGTTAGTTTAAATGGATGATAAGGTTGATCATGATGCCTACCATGCATATTGGTGCATGATTCATGAATACGATATTAAGATTCATTCAATTCTATCCTTACAAAGGAAACCAGACCGCTTACTCCAGACAATTTTTTTAGTAAGTAAGAATAAGAGTAAGAAAGAATATTAATTAATTCTGACAGAATGGACAAAGATAAGTGAGAAAGAAGACATGGATTTCCAAATGGAATAAAAAAGATGTTACCATTTATTGGCCAGTAAAGTTAAAAGGAATTGAAGATAAATGTGTTTTGAATATCGTTATTATAGTTTACATATTGCAGTAGTAATAATATTATACAGACAGCATATGTTATAACCATTATGATCTACCGACCACAGTTTTTCAATACTCACCTCTTCTGCTTCTCTAAGCTGCTGAATCTTCTGTTTCAATAGCTGCAGTTCATCGTCTGACAAATCTCCTTTCTGAAAAAATTACCGCGCAGGAAATGATTTAGAGTCTCGTATTGTTCAAGCTGTGCCGCGTTTCATTATGAGTTTTACGCTATGTGATTTGCAGCACTTACTACAGACAGACATCGGATATTTTTTCTTTCCCAGTTTTCATTTTTTTTCCTTTTTCATTTTAAATAATCGTTTTTTTACCTCATCAAAAATCAGGGAGAAAATCGAAACGTTACTAGAAAATATTATTAACGTCAATATTTTGAATGATAAAAATACGGATCAAAGCATAGCAGGTCTAGCATTGGTTCGTACCATATGCTATACTTACGGCTTCATGCATAGCCAAATAATCTATCAAATTCTGAACATTCATTTCTCTCGTTTCGTCCGGATTTTCTTTTTCCAGATCTAGAACCGCTTCAAGTTGACTCATTTTTGCTCAGTTTACAGAAAGCAATTCGTTAAGTTGATGTTGCCGGCAGATTTCTTGGAGTTCGGGAAATCTTCATTTGAACATCTTCACCGCTCAAAGTTCGTTCCAAGATATTCATTCATCTTGATATAATTTAGATGTCAAGCTTGTCAGAGAATTCTTGACTTACAAACCACAGCTATCGAAGCCGAATTAATAGCAAAGATATTTGATTTGGGCTGTTTGCAAGAGACCTGTCGTGTTGTGAATACTAATCAGTTTATGGAGGAACATCGTCCAATCACAGGGCAAATGCTAATCAGACTCACAGGTAACCATATAATAATTACAATCATTCGTATTCGTTTGACGGTAACGACAATGATATTCTCAGAAAACCGCCTTATCAGCAATTAGTTTAGCTTTCAAGTTATTTAAAACGATTCAGAACCTTTTTCCTAGATCTTATTCAAACTAACGCAAACATTACAGAATCCAAGTGCATTAGTGATAAATGTATTTATGGTTGGAGCGAGACTTATATTGGGGCTGATCTCGATTGCTGCAGAAAGGGTCTCTTGTTGAAATGAAAAATGAAAACACATTCGATATAAACAGCATATTGAGGCTTTAATTGCGTGCGTGGGAGAAAAACACCCTCAAATTCGACCCTTAAGAAATATAAACTACAAGATCTTTCGCTTTATTGTGAAGGCAATTATCCGTAGTAAAGCAACAGCGATAGACGAAGATCTCTTAAAGTGAAAACTCTCTATACAATAATAAACATTTCAGACTAAATTGGTCCGAGCAATTGGCCAGTTGTCTGGGCTGCGCCGGCGTCAACATGCCCTGTCTTGATAATATATCACAACAAGTATACCAGATATATCCTATATGCATATTGTATGATAGCATGTCTTTTATGACTAGCAAAAAATGGATTTCCTTGTTTTTTGATTATGAATGCATCGATCTCAGTATCGCAGCTAATCGAAGCCTTTCCTATAGTTTACCTCAATGACGGAAAATATCGGATGCAACTAAACGCGATCAAAAGCACATCATATAAGGATCTATCATATAGAGGGATTCGCGACAGCCATGTTATGGGGAATAACAATAGAGATTTTTTCTTTGGAAATTGAAATCTTGTCATTCCTGCCCTACACGAGCCCTACACTGACATGGCATGAGGAACCATCGTTAAGGCACCATACCTATCACTGGGGCATGCGGGTAGGGGTCTATCACTAGGGTATTGTGATAGACATATTTGAGTGACTCACCTGGGCCACGAGTAGTTCCAGTTCCATGTTTCTAATCTTTAGTTGTTCATTTTCGTTTAGGAGATCAGCCATACTCTACCATCAATCATAAATAGAATGCGTCAAGTAAAGAAACATGGGGGCATTAGCAGCACTACTGTTAATGGAAACCATTTGTTTAAACGTTAATACTTATACTCAATTTATGACAATTACGTTTCTTCGTCCCTCACAGATCGTACTCTGAAATTACTTTTGGGCTAATCATTTTAGGTATTTTTAAAACTTCCAATAAGGTCTTATTATGGCGGAGACAATTACAGTCACACAATCTACTGAACTGCGACCCCCCTTTGCATGGAAGTCATGATATATATACATATAGTGCTAAATATACCGATACAAATTGTTTCCAGGTACCTTTGGTTGGTGTGGTTCCCCATCTTCTTCATCACCGTTTTCACGGATATCTGCTAGCATATCCTTCTCGGACTGTTTCCTCGCCATGACGTATCGATCAAACTGTGTCACAGCGCTCTCTCCCACAACGCTAGTTTGCATTGCATGATGTAGAGACTCCTCGCTTGGTGCGCTTTCAATATCTGACAGGTCAAATGTTTCATCCTGTGCAAGAGGAACACGAGGAGAATCCCATCTACCAAAACCAGAACCTACAATAAACAGAACACGATGTGTTTGATGCTTCTGTCTAAAATAATCAATTGATGATGAATAAAACATTAGCAACGCGGTGTTTGACTGACCTCTTGAGGGTGTCCTGTCTAATCCACTAATATCCAAGCTAGACGTAGACTGCCACCCGTAATCAAGATTCAACGACATATTACTACTATGCCTTTTACTATCCAGTGAATATCTCTTGTTGCCTTGGTCACGGCGGCTTGTCACGTCAGGGGTGGACGAATTCCGTGCGCCGTGTCTTAGAACAACTTTTACTGGCTCGAATCCCTCTGAGGAAAGACAAAGATATACAAAATAAAAGACATGATCGATGAAAATGACTATCAGAAAGTCGGAGTCGTTGTTATACCTTTACTCGCTTTGTTAAATTCTGAAATAAACCACTTGGTATCGACAGAGCCACCATTTTGCTCGTGTTGCTCGCGAATAAGAGATAACAGATCCTTCAAATCACACTGAATACCGATCTCAACAGTATCAACACCCCTTGCGTCTCCATCACAACCTCTATCACCATGACGACCAGTATCACCATGACGACCATTGATGTCTCTATTTTTCAGAGGATATGACGATTCAAGTAGATCTTGACTGGTTTGTGCTGTTACTTTCTCTGATATTCTCTTCTTTGTGTCTGCAGCATTATTTGCAAGGTTTTCAATACGTTTCAGATCAGATCGTGTCATGTCTGTTTCTACTGACTTTTCTATCATACTGTTTCTTATTCTTTCTTGTTCTCTGTACCACCGTTCAATATCTTCAAGATATTCTATACTCGAGACTACCAAGTCTGTTACCGTGCTGTATTTTCGTTTAGGTTTCTGTAGTTGTTCGAGTCGCGATAAAATACCTCGATCTTTTAACTCCGTATAAATATTACCCGACTTCTCGAGATTTTTTAAGTTTTCTAATGACAACTCCGTCATTAGCGCGCAATCACGCCTTTTCTCTTTCTTTATTCTCTTTTCTTCTGTCAACTGTGATACTATCTCCTCAAGCTCCTCACCCTTAGCTGCCATTTCGTCAAGGTTGTCAAGATGTCTTCCCGTGACTTCAGTCATCAAGTTAACATCTTCCGTCTCCTTTGTAACAGATTGTCTAAATGCTTCGTACTCTCGTACGATCTCTTTATGAGCGACGGCCACCTCTTCCAGGTATTCTAATACAGGAGCTGTTAACTCAGTACCTACACCCATATCACTAGTGTCTGTTCTACTACTAGAGATATCGTTATCCACTGTTGTCATACACTGCTGGTGAACTGCTTCTACTTCCTCCATGTAGTGCAGGTCTGCAAGCATCAAATCAGTCGTGGTACCTACAGGAACACTCTTCCTCGAGCCACACTTTTTGTGAATTGACTCAACCTCTTCTAGGTACTGTAGGCGGTCCATACTGACGGCTGTAGAGACTCCTTCGTCAGGAGACAGAGCCTCCTGTTGTGTAAGAAGAAGGTTCTTGTACTCGTTGTCAGCATCCTGTAAGGATTGTATATCATCAAGGCTCATCTCTGTCTCTGTCGCTTTGTTAGTACTGTTCTTATCCCTGTTCATGGCATCATATTGTTCAGACAACTGCTGGTGACTTTCTTGGAGCTCACGATAATCTAGTTCTAAATTCTCATAGTATTCTAAGTCATCTAACGTGAGATCAGTGGATGTTCCCAGCTCGCTTTTAGCCTTCTGTCTGCCGTACAAGTCCAACGAGCCATGTAACTGAGCAGTTTCCAAATGTTCTTTTTCTGATAACAATTCGCTATATTTTTCTTTCAAATTCTCATAATATTTTTGATCATCTGGTCCTAGTCGCATTTTAGATTGCGCAGCTTCATATTTCTCTTTCTCCAACAGAAGCTCATTTAATTGTTCTTTCATATTCTCATGATCTTCTTGATCCACTGAAGTAAGTCTCTTTTCAGCTTGCGCAACTTCCCACTGCTCTTTCTCTGATAACAATTCTTTATATTTTTCTTTCAAATTCTCATGGTCTTCTCGATCAGACTGCACAGCTTCCCATTGCCTTTTCTCCAACAGAAGCTCATTTAATTGTTCTTTCATATTCTCATAATCTTCTTGATCCACGGACGTCAGTCTTTGTTCATTCTG
>NW_022259648.1:153661-200359 GCF_009602425.1 Actinia tenebrosa | reverse complement strand
TCATAATCTTCTTGATCCACGGACGTCAGTCTTTGTTCATTCTGCACAGCTTCCCATTGCTCTTTCTCCATCAGAAGCTCATTTAACTGTTCTTTTATATTCTCATAATTTTCTTGATCCACAGAAGTCAGCCGCTGTTCATTCTGCACAGCTTCCCATTGCTCTTTCTCCAAAAGAAGTTCATTATATTTGTTATTTAAATCCTCATATTCCCTAACATCGATCGTAGACATTCCTGGTGCTAATCCTTCAGCTTCCCAACCCTTTTTCTCCTCTAAAAGTTGTTCATATTTATTTTTCAAGTTCTTAAATTCTCTGGCATCAACAGTTGTTCTATCTTCTTCAGTACTTGATGAATCTCTAGAAAAGATGCCTGCTGCTTCTTCCTGTTGGTTTTTGTTCTTCTTCTCTAACATCATCTCATAATGTTCTACCTCGAGATTCTCTAAGTTAATCAGATCTTCTAGAGTTAAGTCAGTGCTTGTTTCTTGATCTGTTTTGCCCAGCCCTATAGGTCTGCCATTCTTGTCTAAAATCATGCTTGAAGACCCATCCAATGAAGAACCATCCAATGAAGACCAGGCAACTGAAGACTCATCCACTGAAGGCCTTGTTTCTTGCTGTTTTGTCTTCAGCAACAATTCATGGTGTTTAACTTCAAGGTTTTCAAAGTACGAGATATCATCCAGGGTTATATCTGTGCTGGTGTACTGGTCAATAAGATCAGCATTTTGACTCAGCGATGAACCCTCTCGTCTTAAGCTGTCATCAAGACCTTCACTAAAGGGGAACTCCATCAAGCTTGTCGAGGTTCGCGGTTGTTCGGTAGACTGTTGAAACAAATCACATTATTTAGAACAAGAACGATTAAACGCCCAAACATTCTGACCGAATTCATATACTTTTGACAAATAAGTTATGATTATATAAATAAAACGTAAAATAATAAAACAAAACCAAATAAAAACTAAAGCAGAATAAAAATAAAAAACCGAAGAATATTCATGGCTAAACTTTCCCATGCAAACCGTAACGCCTATTGTAATGCCATGTTCACGTTGTCAGTAAACGTGCCTGGATAAACCAAGCTTGCGTAAGGTACACAGCCATAAAGTACAAGCTTAGGCGCAAACATATTGGTATATCGAATCTAGAGTTGTATGGAGGACATCTAACAACACTTTACCCCTGTTACCTCCAGCGTGTTGTCCGCATTCTGTCCTTCATCATCATCATCTGTTTTTCTGTTATATTGTCCTTGCTCGAGTCCTTTTTTGTCTTGTCCCCGTTTAAGGTCACAGCTACTAATATTAGCGGTCATGTGTTCGTTACCTGTGTTGTCTGTAGTTAGTTGTTCTTCTAGTTTTCGTAACCGTTCTAATTGAGATACGATATTGTCAAACAGTAAATCTGTCATACAACTTTTGTCTTGTTGTTCAGTTAGTTTCATTGCAACATCTTCCATGGTAGAGATATCTTCATGGGACATTTCAGTCATACATTCTTTGTCTTTCCTTTGCTCTACCAAGATGTTTAGTCTGGTTTCCATGGTTACCATATCCGTCATGCTCTCTGTGTCCCTCATCCTTTCATTGTCAATATCCAGGCTTTCCTCCTCATCTTGTAGGTCCACAATGTCTTCCAGGGTTTCGATATCCATTGACCATGGTATCTGACCCATACTTTCGCCCTCTAATCCACTAACCATGGTTTCAGTTAATAAACTCTCACCAGGGTATCTGTTATCCGCTATTAAGCCATTCAAAAGGTCAATCTGATTTTTGTACGATTCTAGCTGACATTCCACTTCATCCCACTTCAATTCTGTCATGACTTCTTCATCCATAGCTTCTTTCTCAGTTTCATTAAAAGATTTTGCAAGAACTTCAAGTTTCTCAAGTTCTTCCTTGTACGAAATCTCAAGGTGCTCAACGTCTTGCCAAGTCAGGTCTGTCATAGCTTGTTTATCAACACCAGCTCTAGACCCACCATACTCAACGTTTCTTATTCCCTCAGCGATTACTTCAAGTTCTACTAGTTTTTCAGTGTAAGATGTTTCGAGGTATACTATGTCCTCCCACTTTAGTTCGGTCATCGTGGTTTTCTCTTCACTCATACCCTCATTTGCCTTGACATCCTTTAATGCTTGCAGCTCAAGTATCAGTCTGTTGTAAGAGTTTTCAAGATGGATGATCTCGCTCCATTCAAGGTCTGTCATCGTTTCAGCATCCATTGAACTTGTTTGTAATTCCGTCATACAACTTTTGTCTTTTCTTTCCAGCTGTTGTTGTCGTAAGTCCTCTTTCATTTGACGCAATTCCTCGACCCACTCACGATAGGTTTTCTCGAGATATTCGATTTCTTTCCACGAGAATTCCGTYATATTTTCTTTGTCTTCTTTTGCCACTTCGAGGACAGCTGTTTCAGCTGYTAATTCAACAATCGCCTCATTTTTAGCTTTCTCCACAAGTTCCACTGCAGCCGATTGTAAGACTTCTTCCTTAACCCATACCTTGTCTGTCATGACACTTTTATCCTCGCCTGGTATGGCCACACTTGATTCTCTTAATGCTTCGTATTCCAAGAGTTTCATCTTGTCAGCTTCTCTCATCACTTGTTCCAAAATCAATTGTTCCTGCAGTTCTTCAATCTGTTCCTTGTAAAGTTGTTCTTGGTTGTACAAGTCTTCCCAGACAAGGTCTGTCATGATTTCTACCTCATCTTTCTCAATGTTCTCGTTAGCAAGCTTCTCTTGTAGCTCTTCTCTCGTTTCTCGCTCCATAATCAATTGTTTCTGCATTTCTTCAATCTGTTTCTGTATTTCTTCAATCTGTTCCTTGTACATCTGCTCCTTGTTGCACAAGTCTTCCCAGACAAGGTCTGCCATGATTTCTACCTCATCTTTACCAACGTCTACTTTAGCAAGCTTCTCTTGTAGCTCTTCTCTCGTTTCTCGCTCCATAATCAGTTGTTCCTGCAGTTCTTCAATCTGTTCCTTGTACATTTGTTCCTGGTTAGACAAGTCTCCCCAGACAAGGTCTGTCATGATTTCCACTTCGCATTTCTCAACCTCTACTTTAGCAAGCTTCTCTTGTAATTCCTCTCTCGTTTCTCGCTCCATAATCAGTTGTTCCTGCAGTTCTTCAATCTGTTCCTTGTACATCTGTTCCTTGTCGTACAAGTCTTCCCAGACAAGGTCTGTCATGATTTCTACCTCATCTTTCTCAACGTCTACTTTAGCAAGTTTTTCTTGTATTTCTTGGATATTTTCACGGAATTCTTCATACTTTTCTTCTACTTGTGTTACTTCAACCCAAGACATGTCAGTCATAATATCTTTGTCACATTTTACTGAACACTCAACTTGTTCTCTCATTGATCGATTTTCTAGAACATCAATGTCTTCACCACTCAACTCGGTCATCACACAAACGTCTGCCTTCGCGAATAAAAATCTACTCATACCATCCTCTAGTTCTTGTATCGTTTGTTCTTTCAGTTCAACAGCATCTTTCATCTTTATCATTTCTATCACAACATCCCTATAGTCGTTTTCAAGGTTTTCAATATCTTTGTAGGTCATGTCTGTCAATGTAGGCTCATCAATTAGAGGAACAGCCAGCTTCTTTGTTAACTCGGTAACTGCTTCCATCAAAACCTCGTTCAAGGCTGCATTCTTAGACTTCTCAACAAGTTCCTGTGTCACCATCTCCAACGCGTCTGCAGCTTCCTTAATCCCACTCTTGTCTGTCATGACAATCTTTTTCTCTTTTAGCACATCTCTTTCTGTTTGTCTTAAGGCTTCGGATTCAATAAACTTTATCTTTTCAGACTCCCTCAAATCTTGTAGCATAATCAATTGCTCTTGCAACATATTGATTTGGTCCTTGTAACACTGCTCTTGTTGTTCTCTTATGGACACATCTTCCTCCAGGCGTTCTGCCATTATCTGCAGGTCATTTTGACTTTTTGATAACTTCTCTTCCATATCGTCTAGTTTTTGTTCATTCTCTATGAATCTCGATTGCCTTGAGATTTCATTCTCCATTATGTACTGGAGCTCTTCATCTGCTACTTCAACAAGAGCTTTATTCGTAGCATTCTTCACCATCTCTTGTACAAAGATATCTAAATTTTCTGCAGGATTGTTGACGCATACCTTGTCTGCCATGACACTTTTATCCTCACCTGCTATATCCAAATTTGATTCTCTTAATGCTTCGTATTCCAAGAGTTTAATCTTGTCAGCTTCTCTCATCACTTGTTCCAGAAGCAATTGTTCCTGCAGTTCTTTAATCTGTTCCTTGTACAACTGTTCCTGGTTGCACACGTCTTCCCAGACGAGGTCTGTCATGATTTCCACTTCGCCTTTCTCAACATCTACTTTAGCAAGCCTCTCTTGCATCTCCTCTCTCGTTTCTCGATCCACGATTAACTGTTGCGTCAACTCCTCAATCTGATTTTTGTACACCCGCTCTCTTGTTAAAAACACTTCCCTCAAATCGTCGGTCTTGGCCTGCAGCTCATGTCTCTCTATTACACTCTTTGACAACTCGATTTCCAACTCGTTCAACTTTTGCATCTTCTGGATGCTATTTTGAATGATATCTTCAAGATCTTCACATGCAATTTCAGCGATAGCTTCAATCTTGGCCTTTTTAACCATCTGTTGTGCCATTCTTTCCAACATCTCTACAGGATCCACGATGAAGATATTTTCTGTCATGACAATTTTGTCTTCACACATCTTATCCATTTTGTCTTGTAAAACCTCGTACTCCGTCAGCTTCATCTTGTCCGCTTCTCTCGTGTCTTGTTCAAATAGTATTTGCTGTTGCAGTTTTTCAACTTGTTCATCATGTAGCCGATCTCTCTTGGTAACATCTATTCTAATCATCTCGATCATAATTTCCAGCTCTTTCTTCTCGCTAAACAAATTAGATAACTCGTTTTCCAATTCTCCTACTATTAGCTTGTTTTGTCCAATAACGTCTCTCATCTTTGCCAATTGCAGAATGTTAGTCTCATTATCCTTCTCAATGTTCTGAAGATCCTCGTCTAAGATGTCTGTTATTGTTTCCTGGTCAGTTTTAGCTAATACTGGTCTGTTCTGTAAATCACAGATGATATCATTTGCTACTTCCATTAAGGCTTTGTTCATCGCCTTCTCGACAATTTCTCGTGCAGTCCTTTCCAAAACTTTATCAGTGTCCTCAGCAGTGTCTTGAACTGTCATCGATTCCTTATCACTCTTAGCTACTACTAGTCTGTTCTGTAAACCATAGATGATATCATTTGCTACTTCCATTAAGGCTTTGTTTATCGCCTTCTCGACAATTTCTCGTGCAGTCCTTTCCAAAACTTTATCAGAGTCATCAGCAGTGTCTTGAACTGTCATCGATTCCTTATCACTCTTAGCTACTACTAGTCTGTTCTGTAAACCATAGATGATGTCATTTGCTACTTCAACCATGGCTTTGTTCATGGACTTACGAACAATTTCTCGTGCAGTCCTTTCCAAGACTTTAGTCGTGTCTTCAATCCATACCATCTCTGTCATGCTGCTCTTGTCCTCATTCAGTAGGGCCATATTTGCTTTTTCAGTTAAAGCTTCGCATTCCAAGAGTTTTATCTCGTCTGCTTGTCTTATTTCTTGTTCCATGCTCAACCTTTCATGAAGTTCATCTATCTGGCTTCGATACATCTCTTCTTTTTCTGCAAATTCTCCCCTCATAAGATCAGTCATTGTCTCCAACTCATCCTTCCCGACTAGAGTGTTTGTCAACTCATCCTGCAGTTTTTCAAGTCTTTTTTCTCGTTCTTCCACAACTTCTCTCAATCTCATTAGTTCAGAAGTAATAGTTATATTGCTTGTTTGAAGGGTTTGTATATATTCGCCAGTAACGTCTGTTCCTATCTGCTGGTCGGTCTGACAAATTGACAACCTTTCAAACAGAAAATGCTGTAACTCGTCAATAGTTTCATCTGCTGTTTCACAAACAGCATCACTCTTAGTCGTTACAACAAGATCTTGAACCATCCTTTCTAATCGTTCTGCTGGATTTTCAATCCAGACATCGTCCGTCATGACACTTATTTCTACAGTCTTTTTAGCCGCATTTGCTTCTTTTAGAATCTCGTATTCTATCAGTTTCATCTCGTCAGCCTCTCTCAATTCTTGCTCCATAACCAAAAGGTCTTGTAATTCCTCGATCTGTTCTTTGTACAGTTCTTCCTGCTTTACCACATCTTTCCATGCGACATCTGTCATTATTTCCACATCGTTCTTCTTACAAACTCTCCTAGAAAGTTCACTTTGCAGTTGCTCCACCTTCATCATTAATGCTCTACTGTTCTCCTGTTCTTTTAACATATCATGGCAAGTCAAATCTGTGTTACATTCAATCTCATGTTTCTCAATAACCTCAGTACTGCTTTCCTTGTCAAAACACTGCATGACATCAGTGTTGCTATCTTGCTCGTGTTTTTCGACATTCTTATCTCGCGACAAAGTTTCTTGCAGGTGCTCCAGCTGTTTTCCCTTGTTCTCTAAGGCAATGATATCATCACAGTTCAGGTCGGTTGTGGTTCTTTTATCCAGCATTTTGACTCCAGCTTTTGCTAGATTTAACTCTAGGCCTTCAATATTTGTTAGAAATTCTTGGTATGTTTCTTCAATTTCAACAATATCTTCCCAGATAAAATCAGTCATGCACTCCGCATCACTCTTGTCTGTATCAAAAGTAATAATTGGGGTTTGGCAAAGATTTTTAGTCTCTTGTTTGTCGTCAAGCAAGAATTTTTCATAAATGCGCTCCATGTCACACAGCAGAGTGCAAGTCAATTCCGTCACGCATTCCTTGTCTATCATTTGCTTTTCTTTGAAGTGTTTGTCAATGTCAAGTAACGTAAAGTCAGTGTTGCTTTTAGTACTGTCAATTTGATCCTTATTGGCTGCATCCAGCTCTAATGCTTCACTAAGGGTCTCTGGCTCCCCCATGTGGGAGTCATACTGTCTGAACATTGTTGGTCCTTGACTGTCTAGTAAGTTCTAGGGTAGGGACGGAAGGCAGAAATGTCACTTATAGTTTTGTCACGTTGTGTTAGGATGCGGTTACAGGTGAGTTAGTTGCTGTGGTTTTGTTAGACACGATGAGTCACGGTTAGGTCTTTGGTTTGTCAGTATTTTGTTAAATGATGAATTAAATATCATCATCGTCATCATGAGTGTTACCACTAGCATCATAATCATATCTACCTCCTCGATCGTTAGAAGGATTAGTAGCATAGTAATCAATACGTTGTTTCAATCAGCGCAACTAGCGATTTTCTCATCACTATAATTGTCAACACCGATCCTATACACCACCGCAATGCACCACCATCATCACTACATTCATCATCATCACCACCATCACCATCATCATCACTACAATCATCATCACCGCCACCATAAACCACCATCACCAACATAATCATCATCATCATCACTACAGTCATAATCACCACCACCATCATCATCGCCGAAACTATCATGCAACACCATCATCACTACAGTCACCATCACCACCAAGATCACCATAATCATCATACTCATAATAATAATTTTGATTGCCGTGTGCGCAACACTATTAGATAATGATCCAGCTGTAATGACCTTGGGTTATACTATTAAGTACTAAGGTATTACAGACGATCTATAGTGACGGATCTAGCCATGCATGCATGCAATTAATATTACTAATGGTATTACTGATATTTGTTAGAATATGAACAAACGTAACAAAAATAATAAAATCAAAATAAAATAGAAGTAAATGAAACAAAACATAATTCAAAAATAAAAACAAAATTTAAACAAAATACATCATCCAATAAATAATGGTAATTAATCCGTGATCATTGCTGCAAGTATAGATAACTTGCATGTACAGGTCTTGTTGGATGTCAATATTCAATAGGAGAGAACAGAGGGTGGGTCAGTAAGGTTTTACACGAAAAGGTCCTACTATATATATGGCTTGACATCAACCTAGTTTCAACCCTCCCTTATGCATAAACGTCCAATCAAATCATTATAGCCCCTCTTCCTATGACATGCCTGTAAATGGTTATCAGTAATGACCCTATGATGGTATGACTCACCCTTTCCTCTAGATCTTTGACTTTTGACCTAAGAACTGCTTCAGTCGCTTCTAAATGGCTGATTTTCTGGAAGAAAAAAACCATGTAGCTTAGGCATGTTTTGTCATAATATAGCCAATTTACACGGCCAAGTGTGATACACAGCCATCATGGACCACCTCACTCTCAGCTATGCTCTAAACTCAATTCAATCTCTATTGAACAAGATGTTTAAATGCTTGATTATCTTCTTACCTGTGGAAGAGCAGTAAGACTAATTCTTGCTTGTTTCAAAGCTTCTATCTCCATGACATTGAGAACATTAGCCTAAAGAGATATAATAGTTATGCCAATAAAAAGACTGAAAATAGAAAAGACTACAATAAGAGCAAAAGAAATGAATCCAATCCCTTCTATTCATTACCTTCTCATTCTCCATTTCTTCTAAATAAGCTTTCACTTCTTCAAGAGACAATGGCAGTTTCTGGTATGATGAAGATATTCAAGTTAAGAAAATTATAAGCAAAACTCTGCTTGGGAACTTTGTGATCATTCCTTTGCCTTGTCTCCCCCCACCCCACCCCTCCAAATGTCACTTACCCTGTCCTCCTTATCTCTCATCTTTCGTGGACTAGCAAACTCATCTTCTGAACCAGCAAACTGAAAAAACAAAAGGGAAAAATATTGAGCATAATCAATGAGAACCGTCTCTTCCACTTCTCTTCCCATTACACAACGAAAAGCACCACTGACAGTAAAAAAACCTACATTATACTGTTTACGGTAAATACTCACAGACATCTGAGACATCTCCTCTAGTTCAAACTCTAGGAGGTCTTTCTTGTCTTGAAGATCTATCAAATGCTATCAGGCAAACATTAAAACACAAGTAAAGAATAGAACTATTGCAAGTAAAGAGATATTGAGTACAAATTTCATTGACTTGTGTACCTCAGTGTTCTTAGTTAGGTCATTCAGTGCTCTGTCTCTTTCATTCTCTGCAGCAATAAGCTGAAATACAATAAAATCAAGTCAGTATGGGAAAGATGAATGGATGGGGGAAGAAATGGATGAATGAATAGATGGAAGAATAGGCGAGAGATGTATAAATGCCATTCAAAGTAAGAAATTCTTAAGGAGAAAGGAAAATCCAGAGGCAATAACTCATGACAACCTTACTATCAATCTCAATATTACTAGCATTTAATAGCATCATTATGATGATATTTTACCTTTTGATAAAGAATCTTGTTGTCATATTGTAGCTGTTGCAGATCTTCAACACCACCCTGTTCAAGTACAATAATTGTATATTGATTGTCAATCTATTTAAATAACTAGCAAGAATTAACTTCAAATATTGGTATTTTCAAATAACTAACTATAAAGGATTGGATATATACCGTCATTATCTCATTTGAACAAACCTGCGCATTGTTATCCATCATTCTTTCCAGTTCATGTATCCTGGTTTGGCTTTCTATCAGGTCAGACTGCAGCTGTTGACGCTCCTTCAACAATAATTACCAAAAGTACTTTTAAATACTAAGAACATGTCCACAGAAATATTTATCAAAGCAGCTGGTATGTGCAGTGTAAGCTGAGTGTATATGTACTCCAATATATGTGCACATCAACTCTTTCCATAGTTACATTGCATATTATGTTGGTCCAAAGGGATTAGTAGGATTAATTTAAAAGCACACCAAAGTTCCTGTATCGATACACATATATAATATGGCTATACTAATAGATTTATGCAGTTACTGACCAGCTCGTCGCGTTCTACGTCAACAGTACCACCAACTTGTGCTTGTAATAATGCATAAGCTCTTTCTAATGCTAGAAGTTCTTTGGTTAGTTTCTTTAGCTTGCTGGCATCTGAACCAGAATCAGTTGATGACTGTGGAATAAAATTAATATAAACAAACCATGTCTCTAAACTATAGAATGTTCTATAGTTTTATATGTACGTACAGCTAACTTTTGCCTCAAAGATATCTAAAACAGACCTCAACAATTATAAAGCAAGTTCCAAGATATCCATAATCACATGTAATCTATTCAAATGTCTCTTAATAAGCCCTATATCAGAAAGGATTTGTCAGATCAGACAAAACCCTGGCAAACTTCCTATAAAATGTAATGAGCTGGTTGTGCTTATGTACATGTTAGATACCATGGAATTTTAATGTTGACAAATGACTTGTAAAGTAAACAGGGATTATATACGGACATTTATATGTTTATTTATGCAAATAAAACAATAGCATGCACCTCTACAGCTACTCCTTCCAACCCCTTCAATCCTTCTTCTCTATCTTTTCCCACTTAAGTTAAAGCAAGTCAAATTAACTTGGTCACTATAAAAGGAAAATAATTCATAAATACAAATTCATACAAGAATGCTTTAACTGGAAAAAAATATGCAATTAAAGAAAGAGTGGATTATCTATTACTTCTCAAGGAATTGGTCAAATATTTGCTGATAATGACAGTTTAATCCAGTGTT
This sequence comes from Actinia tenebrosa, assembly GCF_009602425.1. The sequence goes on along the minus strand of NW_022259648.1, from coordinate 189,723 downwards.
GGCTATCATACATTAAAATACTTCTGCAATACCTCTGTCTAGACATATATAGGGGAATGATTATTCTACTTTGGTCCCTTTGTAGCACACCTGATATTTACATTATATATCAAAAAATGCCACACTTATGCGAGTTTTAAGAGCAGACCAATGCTTGATGTATGTAATGGAACTAAAGATTCCTCAGTGAATATATACATTGTTAACACAGAGAACAATGAACATGTACATGTTGTGTACTCTATTAGACAACAGGTACAGTACCATGTTATACCTACCATTTCAGAGACGTCACTACTGACATCAGAAACTCCTGATGCAGCATCATCATGTTCATGTTGTAACACAGCATCCACAGAGGTACGGCCCTGACACAGATAAAACAAGTTTATACTAACAAACTTAGTAGTAGACTATAATTATAGATACTGAATTCTGATTCACTATGCTGGTTTGTTATCAACAACCAGGTTTATTGAGCACTAGTGATAGGATACTAGTGATCTGCCACTTCTTTTCAAATGTGTAGCGAGAGTAAAGGAGCCTGGCTGACCCTATATGGAACAGCACTTGAAAATGAAGGAGCTACATATACCAACACTAAATATATATTCCTTTAACTGCATGTGTGGTTTATCCTTACCAGTTTTAGCTTTTTCCCACTTTTCTTTCTTTGCTTCAGTAGATCTATTCTCCTTTCTTTTTCCTATTTGACAAATTAAAGTTACCATCAGCAAGGTGTTTGAAACATGTTGTGTTGTAACATGGTTCTATACAATCATATTGATCATCAATTACAGAAACATTCAGAAGAAAAAATTACCATTAAGTTTTGTTTGAGTTCCTCAATAGTTTTACTTTGTTCTTTAATTTGCTGCTTGAGTGTTGCAATCTCTGGACCATCAGTCTGTGATGCATCTTGACCACGTGGGCGAACTGCCTTTTTACTGCCAACATCCTTGCCACTACTAGTAGAACCAGGTTTTCTTTTCTAGACAAACATTTTTATTCTAAATAAGTTGTATGAGAGATATAGGATGATGTACATGCTGGCACTTAGGGCTGTGCACTTTATTACTCAACCATCCCCAAACTCATTTAATTGAGGTCTAATGAGAAAGAAAAGTATAAGACTCAATACTAACTAGAGCATTGATCTCGTCCTGTAGAGCCTTGTTCTTGCTTTCCAGCTTCTTGCTGTTCTGTGTTATTTCCAAGTTCTTCTTTTCCAATTTCTTATTTTGGTCTTTTGCATCTTTGTTGCTTCTCTCAAGCTCTGATAGCTAACAAATGGAATTCATATTTTTTAATTTATCCGATTATTCATAGGAGATACCTGAGACTCTTACAGTGCTTTTCAAAAGCATGCGAAGAATCGTCATGATAATGAAGATATATGATGGATGTCAATCAAGATGTCTCCATGACATTTACAAACACATGGCACAATTAGCCCTTGAAAATTTTGTGCTTTAAGACCATATCATGGGAAACTTTCATTGATGTCCACCAAAACCCTATTTTGTTCTGAGGGCAAAGTGTACAATTTCACACGTGATTGAGAAACACTGTACTAGTGTCTACAGGTCAAAAAGACCAAGCATTGGTTAGTCTGCGTTGCAGCCTTCTAGTGGATCAATCTGCCCACTCCTCTCACCCTAATCCCCACCAGGGGGCTGCTATTCAGGCTATAAGCATTAGTCAAATGTCAATTACAGTTTACTGGCAGTTATATTCTAATCATAATAAATACTTACTAATTCGGCATTTTTTGTTGCCAGTTGCTGGTTTTTCTCATCTAGTTTCTTAACCAAAGAGCTCAGCTCTGTATTCTTTCTTTGTAGTGTTCGTATCTCTTGGTTGACACCATGATACTTTGGGTCCTACCAATAATAATATTAATATCGTTAGAACCACAAATATCCAATAATAATTAAGACGGATTGATGATRTGAAGTCACTATTATATCAGTAATCAATTCCTTTATCATACTTTTGGTATGAGTAATGTTCCAAATAAGCTGTCTGAGTAAGTTGTCAAGAAAATTTATGAATGAGATAAGTGATGATATCTCCAACTATCAGTCTATATACGCTAATGCAATAGCATCTAGTAAATAAAAATATTGCATGGACTAGATTTAAACTAGACTAGATTTAAACATCTTAATAGTCAACAATTTATAGCTATTTTATATCAAAGAATTACCTATGAGGTTGTGCTTAAATCTTAAATGTGATGCCATGCTAAGAATACTTGTAAATACTGTCATAATTCAATATTATCAGTTGTGGCTAATACAAGAGCAACGTTTCTCGAGTTTATATTTTATTTACAATTATGATCATCATATTTCTAAAATAAATCCATTAAAAGAAACTATGTTTTACAAAGTAGATAGATTGGGAATTTCTGTAGAATAAAGAATCATAATATTTGAATGTTACTACATTAGTTTGTATATGAAATTCAGATCACACAAGAAGATGTGCAGGTGCCAACAAACACAAACTTGTTCCCTACACAGCTTCATGCAATCTTAAAAATAACTAAAATATCTATAACTAAAAATAATAAAATCATTACAAACCAATGACAGAGGACTTTCCATATGGAAATGGTGGAAATACCACAAAATTGTCTTTCATACAAATATCACATTTTTAGAAGGTAAAAATTAAAAGAGCTTTTTCAATCCAGCTGATGGCAGATTGTGTTTGCATACATTAAATATGCCTGGTGTTCTAGATGTTTGTAATACTCCTGGTATGTTAAGGAATAACAAAATACTGCCACCAGTTAGATTGTTTTCAATAACTCTAGTCTGCTATTGGAGGAAACAGAATTTAATTTAAACTTCAATAATAACAAAAATAGACATGAATGGACTCTATTTTAATAGTAATATTGTATGGATTGATAAAAATGAGGAATAATTTGTGAAATGTAAAACTAACAGTAGTGAAAAAATATTAGATATAAAATAATCTGTGAGAAATAATTTAAATGAACAGATATTATTTTTGTTTTTCATGTCATGGTTTCTCTGCGATTTTTAGCAGATTCTAGTAGTCTAAATGTGCTATTAATAAATATTACTAGCAAATAACAATAATTGTAAATGATTACATACTTTAAGTATTATTGTAATATTTCTTAGTAATGTATAGTTGGATCTGACAATAGGGACATGGTTTATTTCTAGCAGTCAGACTAAAAAGCCAAATATATTAGAATTGACATGCTATACATGTAAAGCAGTTTTTTTAAATGTCTATTTCTTGATCTGATATTATGCTGCTTGCTTCCTAGTCTGTGAAGAATGTCTGTTACAGTATAGCCATCATGAAGGTGAAAACTAAACAGACGCCTGATGTATGCACATACAATGATCCCTGTCTCTGATTGGCTAATCTATTGTATTGATCAGCAAATTAGGAGTAAGGATCATTGTATGTGACTGATTTTATACACGGACAGTAATAGTTTCTCTAACAGATGCAATGCATTTAACCTATTGTCTGGCCAGAACTGGGACTTGTCTGCTCAAATCTTTGCCCTGAAGGTTATTTTGACCACTGACGTTTAGCCAGATATGAAGTATGACTAAAACTCACTTGTCCTGTGGTCATGACCAGGGGTTGATTGGTGGTTATTTTGAGCTCTGCCCTACCATATGGCTGTTGTGAAACCACTCTATAATCATGATAATAAATAGTATACTCACAGTGTTAGGAGAGGGTATGGTAGGTCCACTAGTACTACTGTCAGGTTTAATCGACGATGACATACTATTATCCCAAGCATCAAAAGTATTAGTTTTCTTCCTTAATTCCTCATACAAGCCTTCTTTTTCCATTCGTAACTTGTTGATGTGTCCAGAATCTATACCAAGCTTGCGCTCCAACTGTTCTATGATGTTAAGAAGTTGTCGCATCTCACCCATCTGAAAACCAAACAAACAAAAAAAATTCAGTTTATAAATTAAAACTTCTATTAATAGTTGTTTTCTTGTGACAGTAACAATTAATATCATATATCAATATCCACAGAAAATAAAAATCATTGGCAAAGGCAATACTTTTACAATTAAACTCAAGATAAAAATATCACACATAATTATGGCATAGCTACTTCAAAATGGTTGTTTTATATTTAGTATTTTAATACTACCCTATACTCAAGTCAAATTTAACCTCACCAGAAAGACCTTGTACTAAATATACTACATTTGCTTATAATTTAGGGTCTGGTTACTTTGATCTTATAGCTTTTTAACTTTCTTTTTGATATTTTGATGCACATACTGCATACAACATTATGAATGGTGGGCGGGGAAAAGATCCATGAATACTTCAAAATAAATTATTAAATAAAGTGAGAAAAGAAACCATTATCTTCTTTAGCTTTTAGTAAGGCAGAACCTATAAAATATCATACAAAAATTGTAGACTTTAAAGTAAAAACTAAATAGAAAGCCTGTTATTTATACAAAGAAGAGGTTTACATTTGCAAGTACTTGAAAAATTATAATTTATAATCAATGCAAACAGAACTGAAATATTATTGCTCAGACTTTTATGATAAATGTTATGATTTATCTACATGGTGAGGGCTATCAGGCTCAAAATAAAATTGAAAATTCTTTCAATGATTATTTGACTTCTACATTTTCAACATTTAAACCTGATTGGAATGAAATAACTGGATCCATTTGTATTTTTGAGTATAAGCTGACAGTATTCATGTACACATATGCGAATTATATTGAACAAAGGAATTTTTGACTTGCCTGATACTGTACTGATTATCAGCCATTATCTTCCACCAAACCATCAAAGAATAAATGATGATCAAACACTGATATTGAAGATACTTATTTCTTGATTCTTAGTTTTAAAGGAGGGTCAATTGTGTATCTTTTACACATGAAAACATGTCAAGCAATAATCAATTGTTATGTGCATTTCAAAGACGTACAGTACTGAATCACCTGTTGATCATCCTTGACCATTAGATCCAAACACCTGTCTGATCTATTTTGAGGTTACAGAATAACTTAATATCAGAAATCTAGGTCAACAGTTAACCAATCCTGTTCTACTTATAAACAATAGTCTTGGCTATTTTAAAGTCCAAGAATTTTATCATTTAATTTTACTAAAGGGGTGAAAATCCATCTACTCTTTTGTTATGGTGAAAGATGTTTAATAGTGATAACGATGTACTATTCACGGTTCATTAAAGATGGACTTTTCTTTGTGTAAATCCAGTTTTTGTTCGCACATCTTAACACCTTTTTGTTTACTTTTCTACTGTTTTCTGTTAATAAAATCAYATTCCATCAAAAAGAAAGTAAAAGAAAAAATTTCAAAAACATTTTGTCTATTTTTATCTTTTTCATAATCGCTATGYCTTTAGAGAAAATATTTGATACTACTTTTAGTAAAAACATCAATAAAAATATTATACCAAAATATCTATCAAGCCATCCTATTTTCTCAATAATTGAAGTAAAATTCCTTCTGATGTATATATATATATATATATATGTTATAGGAAGTAAATGGATAATCCAAGCATATTAGCCTGTCATGGCATTAATGTTGTTTCCTTGGCAACAGGATATATACATACTGTGGGTTATATATAGCACAGCTATATATATATTTATATTATTATTCTATAACTTTCATGCAACAAGCAAAGGGTAATGCTATAAAAATGTATCCTGTTTACAACTGAAGCAATATGCAGTCATTTCACATTGTGCTTTTAAATGAATTCAAACCTTCAAATATGACACAAGTCTAAAGCAATGTTGACGACCTGTTGACAGCTAGTCACAGCACAGCTTTGCCCTCCATAAGCTTATTATAGAATTATGATTGGATATTATGAGACGTATAATACCATTATACATAGACTATATTACTTTCGTATCTGATATGGTAAGGGTTGAGGTAAGATCGAATGTAAAACAAGTAAAACACCTAATTAGACATAATTATTTTTGACAGCTTGGGTAATAACACTTTCAATTTTGTATCATTCGTTGGATTTAATTTATAGCTTATTTTACTCAACAAAACCATCAAACACCTATTCTTTTGTAATTTCTTTGGTTATAGAAGGGAAAAGGAATAATAGAGGTTTTGTTTTAGGTTGGTTGTTTTATGGATGGAACTGTATTTCAGGTGAACAAACAAATGTCATGTTATATGCGTAGCAGAAATACTAGCTACTGTTGGTCGCAAATATAATAGTCAACAACAATCAGAATAATCTGTTCATATGTTCACCACTGTACCTTGTACTTAACCTATTCTCTCTCATCTGATATAAGGCTACATTAAACATTACAAAAACATAAATATCGCTGATAGATTAAATTAGATAAATGATAACTGTATCATGCGTAAAGCTATCTCGGAGTGACTCCATTATCATACTCACTTGTCGTCTACTTTCTTGCCAAGAATTGCGCTTGAATTTCTCTAATTCTATCTCATGTTCATGGAATATCCTCCGTATTTCATCAGCTTTTCGTTTATCAGATTCTTGCAGGGTTTTATTAGCTTCTTCAAGCTCTTTTTTCTGCATTCTTAAATCCAAGATTTCTTGCTCAAGTCTCGTCCTCTCGCGATCAAACTCCTTTCTCGATTCCTCCCTGGCTTCACTCCATATTTCACCACGTAGTTTACCGCGCAATTCATCTTTTTCTTTCCCCCAACTCTGCTGTGCCGTCCTTAGTTCATCATCCTTCTGTTTAATGATTTGTAAGATTTCTTTTTCCTTATCTTTGTGTATCTGTTCTCTAAGAGCGGTTAGTTCATTAGTCTTCTCCTTGTGAAGTTTAGACTTCAGTTCAGTTTGCATGTTGGCTGCTCGTCTTTGCTCTTCTTCTCGAGCGTGTTTCAAATCTATTGATTTTTCTCTCCTTAACTGCTTTACGAAAGCTTTCTCAGCCTCTAGCTCCTTATTCAAACTGACTATTTTCCTTCTCAAGTCCTCAGTACTGTACCGTGGTGCTCTTAGTTCTGCAGTACTTAGAGAAGCGCTATGGCTGAGGTTGGGATGTGAAGTAGCACGTTTATCTTCCTTGAACTCAGCCTCACCAGAAGGAATCTTTTTCCAAGACTGACTCCTATTCATGGTCATAGCTATATCTTTTCTTCTTCAGTCTAACCAACCAGTTGTATTTAATACGAGCAATTATTTACTGCTATCCTTGAAGTCCACCTGTAAAAACTTGACACCCTTTTCCATGTTTTATCTTCCTCTAGCTTTCAGTTCTGCGACCGCGGTTTGAGATTCTACACCTTATGAACCATGATATTCTGAAAATGTTCATCTTATCAGGAACATAAACTATTGTAGGGGTATTCAATAACCACAGAGTTTAGAGTAACTGTTCTCTGTGAAGTAATTCAAAGGACGCAATATCTGACGGTGTGAGGAAGATAGCTCACGCTTGCTTGTTGTCATGCATCACACTACTCAACCCCTCCCCCTGGGGGCGGTGGGAATGTATAAGGCGTGTACAAGGAAGTATGGGAAATGAAATGAAAGAAAGGCATAAAAGAGATCAGAGATTTTATCACAGAATAAATTAAAAGCCGGATTAATCAAAGTAAGGAAACACAACTTCAAACCATCTAAAATATTATTCACTATTTCTGTGAAACTAGGTGCGTTGTTTCGGTTAAGCGGGATTTTTCATTTTCAAACTGAGGCATACGAAGATACCGCATTTCTAAGAACTTTCAACACGACAGCACCATAAATCAAAAGTTCCAGGCAAAACCAAAAAAGCCGATGCTTGATGAAGGCGTCTTTTAGGACGAGTGTACAAGATAAATGCAGTCAACATGGCTACAGGAGGGCAGACATTTTGACACTGTCTCTTTAACATACCTTTTATTCCTTCCTTTCTTTGAAAGGTTTAAACCAGTGTTAATCCCATCATTATTATTATTTATTATTATTATTATTATTATTATTATTATTAATATTAGGTTTGTGCTTGTTAATTTCCCATTTTCCCATTCTTTTATTTCTTTATTTTTTCACTCTTTCAACGTGATCTTCTCATATTAATCCGTCAGCAAGTCTTTATTCGGTTCAAAAATATGTTATGACTATTGGAGAAAATATATACACTGGCGACTGAAATAAGTTTTTATACCTTTGCCAGATTTTTGATTATAAAAATATAGTGGGGGAAAGTGAGATAGTTGGAATGGCGATTTCCGAAGAATGCAAAATGATTGAAAAACCTCTTAGAAGTATGCGGAAATTATCTGAAAATATAACAGAACTATTTGCAATATACCATTTAGCCAAAACATAAACCCTGTACTCAAACCGTGGTAAAAACCTTGGTATAAACCAGAAACGTTTTTTTTTTTTTTTTTTTTTGTAATCATAAAAGCACGTGATAGACACGTGATATAATGCGCTAGTGTGATTGGTTAGTGGATTAGAAGACAGAACGTCATGGTAAACAAACACTAATCTGAAAGACAAGTCTGCGTAAATCTTGGGTTCAGTGAATAAAAAAGATTATTGTCGCCTTTATTTGGCCTTTTTACTTCGACAATCATGGCACATCATACTAACGGAAATAGTGAAACATCCAGCGAGTCATTAAATGGTAAATATCGAGTAAGAACGTGAGAAATCGTAATGATTGCGTAGGTTGTTCGATTTGTGTTTTGGCAACATTTTGATAATGTTTTGTTATTTTTTTGTTATTCGTTTTAGGATCTTGGGTGAATTTGGATGGTTCTATGCGCAATGGAAACAGTGTTCATCATTCTCCTACAGGCTCACAATCAGGAGCTATGGAAGATCTTTTAGCTGAGGCAGTAGAGGATCATTACAAGCAAAATTCTAAGTTAGTAAAGGACCATATCTACTGCGGCTTGTTCTTGCGGTTGCTGACGGCGTTATTTACGTATCTTGTCATCTATTTTACTTCCAAAAATACCCTCTTTACATCCATATTACCTACTGGCTTTGCTAATCCATAGTTTTAAGCGTTTCCTCACCTCATATTTTTGTCATTTTCTCTTACATAGCGGAGAAAAGACTCCTTCAACACCAAGTCCAACCCAAGAACTCGCCCAGGTGAATATAATAGCGGGAATAATATGTTATTCATTCATTGTGTGTTTATTGTTTCTTTGCCTTTTTCCGCCCAGTTTCTCGTTTCTAGATACGAATAAGAGGCCACTCGACTAATTTTCGTGTTGCTTGAGATAACAAGATTTTCTCACGATACTAAAGAGCTTATTTCCTTTGGGATTTCGTGATCAAGAAAGGAAAAATCAACCGAGCTTGACATTTGTCATTAATCTTCAGAACTATTATTTGTTCGATTAAAGTTTGCATTTAAAAGCAAGAGTTAAGTCACGGCTTTACTCTGCCTTTTTCAATACCAAGCTTCAAGTTGTTGCTTAATATTTATTATACGGGTTTTACATACGTGTACAAATCATATACAAGGGCTGCACCGTGGGAGGGGAGGGCGTAAAAACTAGATATTTCTCTTAATATTTACATCAATCTTAGATCTTACTTGCTTCAAATATTATGATTTTTAGAATTAATTTTCTAAATTGATTATTAATATATATTTTTTAATTTCAGAGTAGTGTACCCCTTCTACCGCAGGAGCCCAAGACTGATTGGATATGGGAGTGGTCAAGTGGGATTGAACGAAACCCGCCAAAGTTAGTTTTGAAGAATTTTTTTCTATAGGCAATATTGTATCAAACTTAATATCTTCTGTTCTTTTAAAGGGAGTGGAAGCTGCGACATCCAAGTGAGAAACAAAAAAAGACACATTCTCATACAAGGCTGAGCCTGAGAAAGACTAAAGTCATGAAAAGGTTGTCACTAAAATAATTTCATTAATTGTAATATCACTCTACCATCAGCCTTCCAGGGGAGTAGCCAGGATTTTCCAAAGAAGGGGAGGGGCAAATTTAAAAATTGCCATTTTGTTTGTGTGCCCACTACCCCCCCCCCCCCCCAAGACACCTTACGGTTTACAAAAATATCAAAATTTAAAATTCAGTTTTACATTTTAAAAAAAATTGCCATTATGTTGCTGCCATTTTGTTGCAGCGAAGGGGGCCCTGGTGCCCTCTCTATGCCCTTGTACAGCATATTTTGAAAACAGTTTTCATAACATAGATAAACTGTATGCACTCATATCCAATGACAGTCCAAGAAATTGGAAAATTAACAAATGATATATGATTTTACCCTTTTTTTAGTGACCTGCTGAATGTTAATTTCTATATTGTTGTGCCAACCATTATCTTTACTCACCTTGTTGCCTTTGGTATTGGGTAAGTAAATTTCTTTGTCCATAGATTAGCAGAAAACAGTGCGGGGCCTAAATTCATCTATCATTTCTTAATCCAATAGTCTTTATTTGCATGTTCCACTGCCATAGTCCTATAGCCATTCATGAACACAGCTCTGGCAGTACAGTGCTCAACATTAAGGCAAGCCCAATACACTGGGACTAGTAAATAATTTGCTCCAGACCAGTGAAAATTAGGCCTTACTTTACTACTCCATAGACTAGTGGGTTTTTTGGATTACCTAAATAAGCTACTAGTAGAATACTGGATTTATAGACTTACTAGCTTATTGCTTTATTATCCAAAAAAGTAAGTGCCGAGAACTGCAGTAGAATGTAACACCTTTCACATTTTTACATTCTATATTTTTCAGAGTGTATGTTGGAAAAAAGATGGCTGTCATCCAGAGCTCATGAATAAACAAGTCCATATTGACAATTCACAGACACCTGATGACAGAATTATTTATCAAAAAAATAGAGCAATTGAAGCAGACATACATTTTTGAAAAAAAGATGTTTTCCAAGAAGGTGCAACCAAAATATCACTTACAAATCCTGGTAATAATTATCTCTCAATGATAAGGTCATGAGAATAAGTGAATTACTTGACCTTATTGTTACAATCAACCAGTCTCTCAGTTGATAATCATTATATGAAGAAATGCTTTGTACTATTTGAAAAAATGCATTTTTTATTATTCCACTATCTTTAGACCTTTATAAAAGGAGTGTGCTAATATTTAAAAGTTATAAGGGAGCTATATAAGAGGGAATAATCTTACAAAAAAAATCTGACATTCCAGCTAGTACAAATAAATAAGTTATTGGGAAACAAAGAGAAAAATATCATAAAGTAACTTGGACAGATAATTATGAATTTTAAAAATGCACCTATGTCCCATTTTTTGCCGTTGGTTTAGAATGTGTTTAAAATGTGTGAATGACTTAATCTATTACATAGTGCAGTTTTCGTATGACCGTGAAAAGTTCACGGCATGAACACGGTCGTGACACAGCAAGGGATACGCCAGACAAATCACATTTCACGAGAATTTACTCTCCATCCAATCAAATACCCGGAACACGGCATAAACACGGTGAGGACACGGTCACGCCGAGATCACGACACTTTTAGACCATTATCATATTGTGCGTGAAAAAAATCAGCCAATTAAAATTCTAGAAAGTATCATGGTCACAGCACGTCACGCTTACGGCACTGAGCTTTTCACAGTCATACGAAAACTGCTCTAAAATATAATAACAATTGCATATAATTTCCAATGAGAACTACTACTAATATTCAATACCTAATTAAGGCCTTCTGACCTTTTATATTATTAGAAAATTAACAGACAGTATTACTAGATGTATATAGAATGATGTAGTATCATACAACACCTATTAAGGTTACATGTTAGCTACTACATGTACTTCCTATAGTTCATGATYTCACTGGACATCACACCTACTACTTGCTCCTTAGTTTGTTCATAGCCCTGCAATTCCTTTTTTCCTGTGTACCATGTGAGCAAAGTTTGTAAATACAAGGTCAGCTATTGCTAGGTTCTTTAGTATTTAAAAGATATAACTAGCTAAAAACTATTGTGAGCTGCGTCGGTGTTTCTAATGAAACAGTAATGATGAAAAGGTAAATTATACACCGTGAAAAGATGAAAAAACTTACTGATGTTTCGGACGCTAGTCCTTCGTCGGAGTAAAAGAGCTCTTTTACTCCGACGAAGGACTAGTGTCCGAAACATCAGTAAGTTTTTTCATCTTTTCACGGTGTATAATTTACCTTTTCATCATTACTGTTTTTTTAGTATTTGTTTAGCTATAGCTTTTTTGGTTTTAGTATTAGGCAATTTGGACCAAAAGAATTGCAGGGTCTTCTTGTTGCTGCTGGATAATTTACAACACACTGTATGCATTCATGTTAAAAATAAGCTCTGCTTCTAATGTATGTAGCTGCATGCATTGTGTAAGGTAACTGGCATTTTAGAAGTCAATATTTTTATTAATTTGTTGCTGCTATAGTTGAAGTATAGATTAATTCTCTATCTTTTGTATAGAATATTGCATTGCATATTATTCAAAAATAAATCCAGTGACACAAACATTTTGTGTAATCTATCTGCATTTTTTACCCAAATAAAAAAAACTTACCAAAAGAAAATCACTGACTGATAAATATGAGAAACCCCTGCTTTAAGGTTTCCATAAAAAATGTTATGGATAAGTAAGAAAAGCTCTATAAAATATATTAATCAACAGGGGCAGATCCAGGATTAGTCCCATCACACAGAAAAGCGTTAATTGTAGTGGTGTTGGGTGTGGTCTCACATGCCACTGACGAGGACAAGAATGATGCAATATTCCACTCATTTTATTTTCATTAGCATACTTATTGGCAATTGATTTGAATCTGCTGCTGGTCTGTACACCCAAGACAGATTGATTACAGTATAATTATAGTCCCTTGTTGAAGTACACCTTATCAATGGCTGGTCCTCCCATCCTTCTTATTTTCTCTTGAAGTTCTGGCTCTAGATGTTGAACCTTCAATGAACTGAAATACAAAAGACACATGGGAAATTCCTAAATAATACTGTAAGGTGGCAAACCATTAAATTAAACCAAACAAAACATCAATTTCTCAAACCCTGAGCAGCAACTAACTCTCAGAGACTGAATTGGACTTTGGCATTATAGGTTGTGTAAGAGTAAGGTATGCTGGTGCCTTATCTTTCACTTTCATGATCAAGGAATAAGCCATAAGGTTACTGCAGATTTGATCCCACGTGGGAATTGAGTTTGTTTGAGTTGCCATAGGGTTTTGTGTGGTTTTCCTCCCTCCACAAAATGAACACATGAATTGAGTGTGGCATGAATAGAATTCTTGGTGTTTCTGGCAGAAATACAACTCACCATCTTTGTGGGAAGATTGAGCAAGCAACTGGCACCATAAACGTCAAACTAGCCCCAACCATTAACATCTGAAATGGTCCATGTAGAAAACGAATCCTCTGTCACGTGATAAAAATAAAATATAAATTAGGATACAATATTATTGTTAGTTCTTATGTACTGCTAAATATTCTCCTTCATAGTTGTCCAAGGTGTTAAAAAAAGGTCTCTATCATTACAAGCTCACTGTTCATCTTGCTTTGATGCAAAGGCAGTGAACTGTGACTGGAAAGGGGGACTATTGGAATAAGTAATAAAAACAATAAGGGAGATATATACCTGCATGAAGTGATATCTTTCCAACTTTTCCATGATAATGGGAAGGATTGCTGTGAAAAGGGAATGGGTTAATTTTTCTGTAATCTCATTCATTCATTTGCCTGTTCAACCAATCCTTGAACTCATTTATCCCATAATTCATGCATCATTGATTCTCAATGCAGATAATTGTATCATTCCCAATCCATTGATGAATGACTGATTTATACAACATTTGCAAATCCACAATTATTTATTCTACATTAATCTACCACATACACATTTGCCTTTTCTCATTCTTCCACTCGCCCATTCACTGAGTTGGCCAGTCATTCAGTATTTTGTCCATCAATCCTGCACATATTCATTAATTCATCCATTCAATCAATCTGTTCATCCATCCATCTTTTCATTTGTTAAACCATCCGGTTAGGGTATGTCATTCACTTGCCCATTCATTCATTCATCTATTCATCCACTCATCTATTCATCCACTCATCTATTCATCCACTCATCTATTCATCCAATCCTCTATTCATTCACTCATCTGTTCATCCACTCATCTATTCATCCAATCCTCTATTCATCCACTCATCTATTCATCCACTCATCTATTCATCCATCACTCATCTATTCATCCAATCCTCTATGAATGTACTCATCTATTCATCCACTCATCTATTCATCCACTCATCTATTCATCCACTCAGCTATTCATCCACTCATCTATTCATCCACTCATCTATTCATCCACTCATCTATTCATCCACCCATCTATTCATCCACTCATCTATTCATCCAATCCTCTATTAATTCATTCATTCATTCATTTAGTCAGACATGCATGTATCTTCATATTACATACTCATTCCTGGAGCTGCCATGGCTATTCTTGATATAACAACCTGCGCTATGCCTTTTTTAGCAGCCTTTTTTGATTGACCAATAGGATTTCCATCCTTGTCAAACACCATAATCCCATTAATTAACTCCCTAAAAAAACAGAAGAAAATTACTCTACAGGTCTCAATCTATCAATCTCATATCCACAGCCTGAGTTTCTTTTGGCCTGCGGTGAAGAACAAGGGCATGCACAGTTTTCCGGAAGTGAAATATATATTTATCGATGAAAATCATGCTTTCAAGCAGAGTTCTGTGTTTATTTCCGATCAAAATAAGAATTAGAAATGGGGAACATATTTTATTAATTTTGGCAAAGCTTTTAATGTATGTGCTCTTGCCGGAAGTCCTAGAAATCCTGGTCTCAAAAAATGGATTATGCCAGAGCCCTTATTCTTAGCCGCAGGCCAGAAGAAACGCAGGCTCTAGGTACAAGATTGTCAATCTATATAAAATGCTTTTCTGACATGCGTAACCTATTCTAACCCTCACCAATGTGATAATGTTTATATGCAATTTAACAATTAAATAACAGTTTAGTATTGTCACCTTTGTCTCATCAAAGGAATATTGACACAATTAGCAGCTGCAACAGCAACAAATGGAACATAACGAGCTATGATTGGTGGCGCTGTCTGTGAGAGAAAAGAGAAAATCAGTTGCCACTGCTCTTTGCAAAACAACATCAAGTTAAATGCGGGGTTTTCATTAAGGGTTGAAAATCGGAGAATGCTGCAGTAATGTGTAACTGAGCAAAATTCTCCTGCTTGAACAACATACATGAGACATACATGATCTTCTTCTATTTTTTAAAAACTTAATAAAAACCCAGCTGGAAATGTCTTATTCAATTACCTTTATTAGGCTATTGAGTCCCACAGATGCAGCAACAGCACTGGTAGTGGCTGACACATATGCAATGCCTATTTGCCTGCAGTTGCGATAAAAAATCACAATTCAATTAAAGTGCTACTCTGACGAAAATTGCTCAAACTTGGATTCAGCTGAAACTTCCTAAGAATACTCTTTAAAGGTCCAATAATCACTGAATTAAGTGTTTTCTTGATATTCAGGACGAAAGTATGACATTTTTACAATTATTTTTGGAGTCTGTGACGTCATATACCCAACATCAAACATTGCTACATATATTTCTTTGTATATAAATCCTTAATTTATTTTATTCCTATGAAGCCCAAAGGGTGGTTAATGTGCTTATTTCATATAACTTGTGACTATAATTTATATTTTGGGGGTGTTTGGGTATTTCTTTTTCGGCTTTACTACTGATATTTTGATTATAAACTACAAAGAAATGTATGAAGCGATGTTCGATGTTGAGTGTATGACGTCACAGACTCCAAAAAATAATCGTAAAAATATCATACTTTCGTACTGAATATCGAGAAAACACTTCATACAGTGATTATTGGACCTTTAAGAGCATTCTTAGGAACTTTCAGCTGAATCCAAGTTTGAGCGATTTTCGTCAGAGTAGCACTTTTATGCTTGAGCCTTTGCCTTTGGAGAAAGTAGTTTTGTAAGTTAATTTTAGTATGTGACAGAACTGATAATATTTGTATAATGTAGTTTACATACTTTCCAGTAATCTCAGACTTTGCATTTCTGTTGGTATAGTTAACTAGAGCATTGAAAGACTGGTTGACCCACTGCCAAAACACCACAGCTGGGACTGTTCTGAAATCAATACAATAATATGATCACAGGCAATGAAAAAAGGGGGAGTTACTTAATTTATTAGAAATTTATAAATGTATTTATTTTATTTATTTATTTATTTACAAAAATGTATTATAATCGTGTCCATTTCAATTGAAAAACAGTGTTCATGTTATATAAGCAATTGATCTTATAATATTGGATGGAGTAAGTATAAGTATTGCGATTGGTTGCCTTTATCATCTTGATTAAACTTACCTATACCACTGGAGCATTGCACCAGTTATAGCCATTCCCCCAGGCACCTGAAACGTCATGCGCCCAATAACATTCATTCTTTCACCACTATCTGGGTGGAATRCAGAGTCAGTCAAGTGTTTAGCATTCCATATATCTTCAACAGAGAGTCCAGGCCTTTCTTTGCCTTGTCTGGAAAAAAGTGAAAAATGGGAAATGAAAAATGGGAAATCATAATAAAGCTACTAGATGGAAATGCATAATAAAGATACAGAAATGAAGGCATTATATTTCTAATATCTTTTTTCCTTAATTCACATTTATAAGAAGTTCAGCTTTAACTTACTTGTAATCTTCAACTATTTGTTTTGCATCGTCAAGTTCTTTATTAGTCTTGAAGCCTTTTGTCCAATCAGTAATAGCAAAAAAGTGCTTGAATCTCCCACTGAATGTTGATTGGTCCCATCTCGGCGCATCTAGGTTGAGTCTTTCACCCATCTTAACTTAATTAGTTTTATAGCAATAACTAAAGAAGCTACCTCATTAGGTCTGAAAATCAAAAGACGTTTGTTTAAGATTTCAATTAGTTTTTTATCACTTGATTTGGGCTCCCTGTGTTCATAGTCTTCGATAAAACAGTCAGTACAGCATTTCATAAAAATCGAAATGAATAAAAATTTAAGTCAGCGATAATAATATTGGGTGTTATAATATATAGCCTACATATATATATATAGACTAAATAAGAGAACAAGACACTTTAGCTAAGGCATTCCTAACACCAGTTTACTAGTAACAGTGGCCTTAGTGTGTGCTATATCATCCCTGTTGTCTTCTAGAAAATCAGCTTTTATTTTACTAAAGAACTTAACAACCCGAGAAATGTTCATAAGAACAAAAGAACTAATTATACGAAGTTCACAAATTAAGATTAAATTCGATTTTCTGCCGCCAAAAGCAAAACCCTTGAGAGGACACGTATTCACCACGCTTGATCAAAAACCAACATAGGTCTCTGATATTTAGGAAATTTAGCAAAAAATATCGATTATCAGTGGTAAGGAGCATTGTTCTTACCTTAGCTAGTCATTCTACTCCCTAGAACAGTGTTAGAACAATGTTTTACTTGGCTTCTGAGCCGCCTTCCACGATCAATGGAACCAGACACTAGAGAGCCCCATATCACCCGCCCGTTCAACGGGTTTGGAATTGCATATCGCCTTAGGGGGGAGGGGTCAGTAATGTGGACAAAAACACTTTGCAAAATTTGTAAAACAATAATTTTATTGCTTATATTATTAATTGTTTTACTACCTGTTGATCAACATATCTACCTAAAACCCCATGAAATTCAGCAGGCCATTTTTTGTTGAACTGAAATTGCTTGAATGTGATCTGAATAAGGTTCTAATTAGATTCCAGGGGGAGGGGGTAATGGGAGGAATCTGACATCAAAAAAAGCCACAAAATGGGTTACAAGATATGACAAAATAGTTTGACCACTTTACTTAACACTCCTCTAAGCAGTTTGATATAAAGAAGCTTTTGAAGAATAATTTGTGAAGAAAATCAAAGTCAAGTGGACGACACTTCCATTCCTCACTGTCAAAACAAAGAATTACCTTTTTGGTATGATTTTGCAAGTTTTTAAAATTTACTGCTTTTTCTACTTTTTGCAACGAGCAGCCACAACTTGCAATATCAACCTTCATTGAGTGACAAGTCTGCAACTTGCAACTGACTTACAATTGATTTTGTTGCTCATATTACTAGAGTGCAAACAATTAATCCGTGAAACACTAATTAYTAAATAGTACAAAATAGTGCTAATTAAACAATAGAAAACAATGGATTTTGCATGAAATTGTGCTATTTAGTATTACTAAAGTTTCACGGATTTACTGTGGTCACTCTACACCAAACAGGAGAAAATATATGAGTTGTATCAAAAAGTGAAAACACAACATTCTTTAATCTAATTATTAGATTACAAGCATCAATACATTTTACCATCAACCCCTAACATTGAATATATCTATTATTACACTTCTATCATTTACAACACCAACATTGATAATTATTCTACTGTACTGTGTAATTTTTTTTTGATATTTGAAAAATTACAGAATAGTAATATCCATGTACTTGAGTGAATGATGTCAGTTACAGCTTTATTATCACTTTGATTTCATTCACACTGTACCAACAAGTGCCCCTGTTCCACTAACCAGATTTCAGGCTTTATGTGTAAATTAATGTACAATTAAGTTTGATACTTGAAAAAGGATTAATAATAATATTCATCATTGGAACGACTCTGGCAGATTGCTAAACTACATGGTGATTGAAATATGTTCTGAAAGAAATACAAACAAAAAAGCAATTAACCATCACTCAAAGTCTTGACTAGGGTCTTTCATTTTCATGTTTATTGTATGTACTCTGTTTTATTACCATTAATTAAAGTCTTCTTCCCCATATTCCTATGATTTCCTTCAATTGCTTTCCTTCTATTATTGGTCCAATTAGCGGGTTTAACTGTGCTAAGTAACAGGCTAACCAGCTACATAGTGTCGAGTTAAGGAGAGTACATGCAAACATTGTTAGAGGTAGAATTTATGCAAATCAAAAACAATATTAGCACACAGTTAATAAGCTATGCCCAATTAGCAAATCGACGTTCCTTTTCTATGGTTTGTACTCTTATCGAACATGGAATAGCGTCAGCATATGATCCAATATAAGCGCATATATCATATTGCATGGATCATATGCTGATCCAATATGAGCGCACATATCATATCGCATGGATCATATGCTGACACCATTCCATGTTCGATAAGAGTACAAACCATAGAAAAGGGACCTCGATTTGTTTTTTTACTGCAAAAAAATTCACCATCAGCTATTTTTTCAATGTTTTTTAGTGATCAAAACAACCAATGGAAAGTGGGCATGCTCGTTGTCAGCTTATTTGTCTGTCCTCTTATTGATCATAAAAAAATAACCAATCAGCACAAGAGAAATTAACAATTTGTGGTAAAATCATTGATATCTGTCCAATCCATGACTATGAAATGATTTTCATATAAGTTGAGAATCGTATGATGTTAGTAATAATGTACAAGATGCAGCATTAATTATATGCATGTCATTATATGCTCGTGCTTATATGGTAAAAGTCATATGCCTAAGAGTACCATAGGTATAGCTATGGTATATAGTTATAGCGCTAGTTGTTGTGACAAAAGGTACTGTCATTCCTTAGCCAACCAGAGATCAAGTTGCTGATAAAACAAATGAACTTGCAATGGCAAGAACTACTGTGACAATGGTGGTAATGTATGTAAACACCAACTAGTATATATGATCTTGCTTGATTAAAGGATACAATAACCAACAGCAGACTGCCGTCAACATCAACATGGTTTGAATAAGACTGAAAATAGAATAGAAATATAAATTTGAAGACTCAGTCAGCTGATACTAAAATTAAAGATTAATAAACATAATAAAACAATATTTATTGATTGAAGTATGTTGTTTGGCATTCTACACATCACATGATAATCACTCTTTATAGAACCACAGACAAGACAATGAAGTCAAAACATTACATCGTAAATGATAATAGTTACGAATAACTCAGATGATATAAAGTAACATTGTTAAAACGTTAGCCTGCCTACTTGGAACGCAAAAGAGAAAATTATTATGTACACAGAACAACAATAAGAGAAAAGTAAAGGCTTAGACTAACATATTCGAAAATTATTATACATGATTCAACTTCTCAAACGTTAACATTTATCTAGGTAGGTTAGGAATAATCTAAGATTAAAGAAAACGGAAGGAAGACTGATGTCATCTTAAGAATCATGAAATATTCGTACCTTTTATTCTTTCCCCGGATAAAACATGGTACCACTGCACCAATGATAACCCAGAAAACAGTTACTACGACAATTGGAATTGCTGCTGCCCCTTTAGCCGAACCGTCGTTTGGCAAAGAAGACATTTTGATCCTTTTTCTTCTCGATTCAAAATGGCGACCAAGTCATGTGAATAATATGACACAGGCTACCCATGTGATGGAAAATAGTAAAACACAGGACACCCATAAGTTGTAATTTTATTTCATTTCTTTATTTTATTTCATTCTAACTTTATTGATTATATATATATCGACCATAAAACAACTTTTGAGCCGGTCAAAGTCATGTCAGGGCATGGCATTACTAGACAAGTAACAATCTGTGAATTCAATTTTCCATTGCGTGACCAAATCACTACATTGCGTGACATTGTGAGCCCGTGCGTGTAAAGGTCAGCTGTTAACCCTAGACACACATGACGTCATAATCCAACATGGCGGCCATGGTTTGTAGAAGAAGTGTTTCCAATGTCTTCGGTATTTCTACTCGAATCGCTGAAAATCTTCGAACTTTAAAAAACCCAAAGGTATCCTAAGGAATCTTTCTTTCGTTTGAAGTATTTCCCCCAGAAATCGCTTGATTGTTCAAATGGTAGCTTTTGTTGAAACGTGCTTAATATTAGCTGTCAGATAAGATATTCAGTACCTATACACAGTGTTGCCTTATCACTTTAGTATTATGCTTTTATTCATCGATCTATTGATATTTTTACATGCAGCATCTTTATGTGGAGGGAAACATATCTATTTTGTACATTGTTATAGTCATATTTGAATTGTTAATGAGTAGTATTGTGGTTTTCTTCCCTTAGACGCCTTATAAATATTAGTAATACATCTGTTTACTTACTTGTATAAATAGGTTTTCCCTGCATCAATTCAACTGAGTCTGGGACGCAGATTACTAAGCACAGCGGAACCAAGTGAATCAAATATAAACACACCTGCACAGTTTGGTGGTCGCCAAACARTGACCCTCATCCCTGGAGATGGTGTTGGACCTGAGGTTGTTAACTGTGTCAAACAAATATTCAGGTGAATTAACATAAATAATTGGGCTGTCTTTTTTTTTCTTCTTTTTTTTTCTTTTTTTTTTTTTTTTTTTTTTTTTTTTTTTTTTTTTTTTGATTTTAAAATTTACCATTTGTTCACCATATTTTCAAATAGCCTAAGACAGAAAGTTGGCTCTAAAGTCTTGTCATTTACTTTCATTTCTATTTTTCATTTATACATTTTTTTACTTCATTTTTCTGCATTATTTATGCACCTATCAGCGGCTTCCCCGGGGGTCGACCCCCGGGCTGACCCCGGAGATTGTAAAAATTCATAAACAATGTTGATCATTTTTCCCAGGGGTAGGGAAGTTGTTCTTTTCAATGTCCCCTGGTCGAGGCATTCAAATCTAGAATCTCCCTCATTTTGGTTGAAATTATTGTTATTGTATTTTGAAAACTGAACTCAACGCGTAACCCGTGCGGTTTGCTCGATATTTCAGGTAGTTTTTCATTGAAAAGATTGAAAAAAAACTCATGAATTGAAGAATTCACATTTAAAAGTAAAAAGTAAATCAAGTTGCCTTCGATTTCGTTTCTATGTAACAACAAAGAATGTCCAAAAAAAAATACTTCACAGTGGAATTCTCTCACCTCGTCAGCCATCTTGACGAGCAGAAGCATCTGGGTATTGTCGAATAAACACAGGTAACCCAGCCGGACCAAAAACGTCCGTGGTCTCAAAATTTTTAAAATCAGAAGCTATTTCTTTAACTAGAGAGTAAAATCAATCCCCCTGGTAACCTCCGCAATGAAAATAATTTCATTGCAATCCCCCACCTCAGTTTTTAGCCACGAAACCAATGTCGCAAATTTTCCCGACCCCAGGGGGAATAACTGGATCTAATCCTTCTATATTCTCCCACCCATCTCCCTGGTCAGCCCGGGGGTCGACCCCACGGGGAAGCCGCTGATAGGTGCATTATTCAGTTCACTTTTTTACCATAGGGTTACTGGAGTTCCTGTTGACTGGGAGGAAGTCAATGTCAGGTAATAATCAAGTCTAGTTCATGTGTAATAATAGTATCAACCAGCTGCAGATTATAGCTCTCACTATTCATAGTATATGTACCTCATCATTTTTCCATTATTCCTCTTCCGCAGTGACTTGGGATATGGCAACAGATACACACTAGAGGATGTAGTAGAGTCACTAAACAGAACTGGTGTTGCACTTAAAGGTAAACTAACCAGTTACTATTTATAGAAGAATGTGATTGAGAAATATTATCAGTCTTGCACATATTTTAAGTGGTTCAGATTCAGACATTTCTTTGTGTTTTTCCCTGAAGTAAAAATACTTCTCTGATAACTTGTTTTGTTTTAGGTGCACTAACAACGCCATCAAATATCAATACACAAGATCACCTCTCCCTCAACCAACGAATGAAGTATGTAACAAAGAATTTGAATTGGATTTAGCTTTAACGGAGAAATATAAATTATTGCATTCATATGACACTTTCATATATTCAAACAAAAAGGTTATACGATATATAGTCTACTGCATGGAAAAAAAACAAATTCTCTTAGTTTAACATCTTATATTTATTTTACTTTTTCTAACAGAATTGAACTTGATCTTTTTGCCAATGTGGTTCACTGTAGAAGCCTCAAAGGGTTCAAAACAAGGCAAGAATGAAATTTAAATAACTATATACAATACAAATCTGACAATTGTACTGTACACGTATATGTATACTGTAACAATTTAGAAACATTAATTGCTATTGATGTATGATTGGTCAAAATTTGATCATTTACAGGCACAATGATGTTGATCTTGTTGTGATTAGAGAACAGACTGAAGGAGAATACAGCCACCTGGAACACGAGGTAATAGCTATGATCAAGGATCTTCTGTAAATTGGTTTAATTTGTTTTTACTTATCAACTCGTATTTTTATCTTGATGTCCATCAGAGTGTTCCAGGTGTTGTGGAGATGCTGAAGGTGATCACAAGACAGAAGTCACAAAGAATTGCTAAATTTGCCTTTGATTATGCAACAAAACACCAGCGTAAGAAGGTTACTGCAGTACACAAAGCAAACATCATGTAAGCACATCTGCTCTATTGTACTTATAACATGCTGTCATGTTTTGATCACTTTATCTGTATTACCCTTCCTGAAGTGGCAGAAGGATTATACAACACATTTCTACAACTTTGGGTCAGCTAATATTACTTTATCCTTAACATTACATTGACATACGTAGAGACTTCGGAGTATACAATTTGAGATTTTCTTTCTTTTTCAGGAAAAAGAGTGATGGCTTGTTTCTAAAAACTTGTGATGAGGTTTCAAAACTCTACCCTAAAATCAAGTTTGAGGGAATGATAGTAGACAACACCTGCATGCAGGCAAGACTTGTTTTTTTCATTTGTTAATCAAGAATAATTCTCCAGCTTATTGGTATCATTGTTGTTTTGTAGCTTGTTTCCAAGCCTCATCAGTTTGATGTGATGGTACTTCCCAGTCTTTATGGCAGCATTGTTGATAATGTTGGAGCAGGGTTGGTAGGAGGTGCTGGCATTGTACCTGGCGTCAGCATCGGCAGTCACTTTGCCCTTTTTGAACCTGTAAGTTACGTTTACATCTGAGTTTTTAATCCCACTTTGATGATGTACGTTAACTTATCGATGGCCACCATACACTTAACCAATATGGATGTCATTTCTTTGAAGGGTGCACGGCATACCTATGCTTCTATGGCTGGCAGGAATGTTGCTAACCCAACAGCCATGTTGCTTGCCGCAGTTGATATGCTGAATCATCTCAAGTGAGTACTTCCCAACAGTAAACCCATAACCATTAAATACACCCTTGTACTTACCATACTGCATTACTTACTGGCACTAGCTATAATACATATTACCATATAATACAACCAGTAAAACTGCTCTTATGCTTGTATTTATAGCTTGAATTCCTATGGCAAGCTGATAAAGGAGGCAGTTGAAAAGACTATAGAATCTGGAAAGGTATGATCAAATTCGTTAACCTATATGCATTTATGTCAACACCAAGGAATGGATATTTTCTGAAACTCCTCACCTCTTGCATTTTTCAATCCCCCCTCATGGGGAAGGTATGGATATTTCTTGCACTACACAATATGCCCTATTCAGAACCTCCCCACCCTTGGAAATTTCATTCCCCTCAATGGAAGAAAATGTAGACGTGTATTTTTGAACTATACAACACACATCCTCCTGACTCTCTTCTCTGTATTTTTATAGAACTTAACAATGGACATGGGTGGAAGTGCCAGTACCTCAGATTTTATGCAAGCTGTGATAAATAACTTGCATCCACATTAACTCAACTACAATCTAGAATTTGAAACCAGTATATTATTTTAACAGCATCAGGTTTCTGTGAAACTGCTGCAAGATGAATGAGAATCTTATAAAATATCATTACAATAATAATACAAGAAAAGAGGATGTAATTATTATAACGGCAAATGTTCAAAAGACTTCCAATATTAAATACTGCTAAATTACGAATGTCAAAATGTTGGCAACTTCTTAAATAATACTGTATTATTTAGCCTACACATTTCATGTGTTGTCATGGAAACAGTTTTGAATCATTTAACCTCTGGCCATAAAATGTGGTGTCACAAAACACCTGCATGGCCTCTGGATAAAGTCAGTGAGAAATGAAACAAAAATAGTTATTTAAGGGGTTTTTTTCGCTATCAAAAGGAATCATATGACAAGAAGAGCGTGTTTGTTACAGATATATTCCATAATCTCTAAAATCTTTGAAGATTTAATGTGTTAAATCTTGGAGAGAACCATCGTGGGAACTGCCCAAGAAACTTTATTTTATTAATGAACAAAACAGTATTACAGTAGCTGGATCTATGAATAGTTAAAACAATATACTGTCTAACATTCAACACATTTAATTAATATCAAGAAACAAGACTGACATGTTACTATCATTATTTCATACAAGCTACAACTATATACACTAACATCAACACATTAATTAAATGAATTTGTCAAACTAAAACCTTTACTGATATTGATAAGCAATACTCATGCAGACTTTCTCAAGTCTAAACAGAAAAGATTCATCACAAAAAAGTTCTACCATGCATCTATAATGTGTTAAATGGCCTGATTTACAAGAGCTATTATATTACACATACATGGTATTAATTCAGCAAACTTTTCACTGTATTAGTAAAGATACAATTTGTCTAAATTAATATTATCTCATGGCACAATTTAATGATTATTATGAGATCAAGGTTTTCCTAATTTAAGTTTAATGTAGTAGTTCCTCCATTACTAGTGTTAATATCTGCAGCATATTGTCACAGCAATACAATATTATAAATGTAATGTTGCAAAAAACTGCAGATTAAATGCATCAGCCCAACTTTGATATTGCAAAATGCTCCCATAATCTTAGGATATACAAGTAACTAATATTTATGCTTCAAAATCCAATTCTCTGGCCAAATTTTGTTGAGTGATGAAGTTATTCACTCAATTTTTTACCCATATCTTCCATTGTTTATTAATAAAAGAAAATGTTTTTATGGAAGGCAAAAAATTGCAGTTATTCGTAATTAATGTATCATCTCTCAAATAACAATAAGCCACAATTTTGTACCATTTTTGATACTTTTTTCCTGGCTGTTTTTGCTTTTATAATAATTATTATTGAATGAAAATAAAATAAATCATGATTACAGTTCAAGGAACATTGTAGCATAACATGTACTTTGATTAGCATGGTTTAAACCAGTATTAATCTCTTCTCCCAAGCATTCCCTAATTCTCCCAGTCAAAATTTCTAAAAAGAAATCAAGTTCTAAACCATGTTTATACGGCACACTAATCTATTTATGTTATTAATAAGTCTTCAAGATTTGAAATTCCTTATCAGCATTGGCCAACCTTTCATCAGCAGCTATAAATGATGTAGCTGGTAAATAAATAATCCTACTTGAAAGTACAGTATGTGTTTACGATAATCCCATGTCTTCATTATTATTTTACTTCTTTTTCATGTTTTTTACAACCCATTCCATTCCCGTCTGTAAATGAACATAGAAATATGTCAAATATTCACCAAATAAAACAGAAGACAACAAGAAATATTTTTGAATAAATATCATGAGAGTAATAATATGAATTTGAAACGCATCATGAATAAAACTACATCTGCCTATGGTCTTGACGTGGCCAATTTGTATATTACCACTATTTTCATTGCTATGCAATGATTGAGACAAAACTAGTGATGTTGAGAGCAGTTGACAGATTACTGTCAATCAAATAAATGGTTCAATTCATCTTCCATGTACGTACTACATCAATTCATCTAACAGTAGTCTCTTGCCCAATTTGCCTTGATCAGCACATATTAATACCAACAGTGGTAAAATGTTTCTGATAGATGTAAGCCCACTAATGTTTGGTTGACGGTACATACCTTGACTCCTTCATTCTTGATAGCCGAACATGCCTGTATTTGCCATGCTCTATCACGGATTGACTGTAGGTCTAATTTTTCTGATATCTGTGAAAAAACAACATTAGCTCAGATATCATTTTCTGCAGTAATACGATTCTTTATTTGTGTCATTGTTTTTGTTTGTTCACTAATATTGCACTAGTTTTTGTCACACATGATGTCTTATTAATTGATAATCAATCACTGCATGATAACAAGATAAGAAGCTAAAATCACACCAAACCTAGTCTCACACATCTACACATTTTTCTCTCTCTTGAGCAGGAAATATTGTTTTTAACCCTATTATCAGTATTCACTTACTTCAGCGGCTGGAGCAGCACTAAGTAGATCCTGTTTGTTGGCGAACACTAACAGTGGGACACCAAGCAATTTTTCCTCTTCCAATAATTCAGCCAATTCCTGAAGAAAAAAGACATTTTTCTTACATTCGCAATCCTCATTAGATCGACATTCTTCCTTCAAATACTTTTACACCAATGATAAAAAGGTAAATTATCATTACTGTTTCATTAGAAACATTGACACAGCTCACACTAGTTTTTAGCTAGTCATCTCTACTTTTACACCATAAACTTGTAATTTAATATTTTATCATTATTATTATTACGTGAAACGTATTGAAGAAATGAAAAAAAAATACTGATAATAATTTTTCTAATTGTAATAAGAAAATTCTGTTTTATTTGTTATTGTCTGTGATAGTGTGAAAATCTCAGAGAGATGTTTTGGTCTAATGATTGTGCGGGCAAACGCCGGGTAAACTAGGTCTATCTTGCGGTTCTACCTTATTATAGATACAAGACTGTTTACGCTTAGCAACCAAAGAACGAACTTCACTTACCACACCAGTCTCCTCCATCCGCTTGCGATCTGCACTATCTATCACATATATCTGAACACAGAAATAATAAGCAATAAATAAGGCAAGACTGAAGTAGCATTACAATACAATCAAGATGATCAGATCCTTGTTGTTATAGAAAAGGTTGTTTTATGCTCCATAACTCGCTCGATCTTTGTACCTAGCTACTTACCAGTACGTCTATGTCGTCGAAGTAATTTTTCCAGTACGGTCTAATCTTTCTTTGCCCTAAATAGACAATAAATCAAGGCTAGTACTGGTGTGTTATTGAGTTTGTTGTTTGATAATGAAGATAGCTCTTACCTCCGATGTCCCACACGTTGAGTCTTATGCCATTTTGAGACGAAACAGATTTGATGTTAAAGCCCTGAATATCAAACAAAAACGTCAATTGAAGGTTCACAGGAGCTGAGATGATCCACAGAAAACTAACCTGAGTAGGTGTTATGTGATTAATCTCTTCAGAAGCAAGTTTCTTGAGGATAGTTGTTTTGCCCGCGTTGTCTAACCCGAGCAACAAGATCTTCAAGTCCATGTCTTTATCAGATTTGAGCTTACGAAGTAAAGATAACAGACCCTAACAATAACAACAGCTAGTTAGACTAACGAATACCGAATACATATCTAGTCTTGCACCTCATTCTTACCATTTTATATCGACAATAAACACGCAGTTTTGAGAGAAGTAAAGGAAAGTTCGCGTTGTCGAGTTCTTGCAAATAAACAATATGGCGGCCGAGAGGGGTCCGTGACGTCATACCAGGATCATGGACGAGCTTGACTGGGTCTGTTGTTGTTCAAAGAAAGAAACATGGCTGGACTGGTTGGGAAGTCTTTGCTTCGCTATTCTCTTAGATCTTGTAGTCTAAGAGTTGTATCGCAGACAAGATTCTATTGTCAAGGGAATAAACCGATAAGTCGATTCCCTGTTCCTGAAATATCGAGCTTAGCAAGCGACATCAGGGAAAGAATAGATGAAGTTGAAGAAAAGGTACGAACTGCATGGTTAACACGATGTTGTATGAACTTTGATAACCTCAAATCCCTCATTCTTGATACTTTTGCACACACTCACTCTCTTCTATATTCGTGCAGTGGGATACTTCAGACTCTTTTTCCTTTTTGATTCCTTGTTGCCCGGCCTTGATGCTTGGATTCCTCATGTCCCTTCCCCCTCCAGGATATCAGCCATCCCTTCAAACTAGTACTTCAAGTTACGCTAGCTTCCATTTATCATATGGAATGCATTTGCATAAAGTATTACGTATCTTTTGAAAAGTACGATTTTGTATATACTTATTTCAATAAAGTTAGTCACCAAAAACCTATTAAGCTGTGATCGCTGAGAATCATGGGAAATTCACTTCATATTCATCAAGTAAAGCTTTTGACACAAACTGCAGCAGTTGAGGATGCTCAGAGGAGGTGAACTCGTAACTGGTAAAAGATCTCAAGTCCATCAACAGTTATCAAGAGCTTGAAATATGTGAAATGTGTCTACCCATAATCCTTGCCAGTCTCAGCTTTGTAGCTTTTCTGGTGACTAACTTTATTGAAATAAGTGTATGATCTTGATGACGAAGAGGTATGATCGAATAAGCTCGAATAGTGGTGATAAATATGCATGATGGTAAAGAATTAGAATGAAGATGCATTGATGATGATGGTGATGGTGCATGATGGTGATGATAATGATGATGGTGATGATAGTGGTAGTGGTGTAGGGGATGGTGATGGTGATGATGTAGATGTAGATGTAATGAATAATAATAACAATATTGATGGGAGTTTCTTATATAGCGCATTTCAAATATCTCAATGCGCTTCACATTTATGATCAGTGATCAGTGGAGGACTTTACGGAGGCACATGTATTGATGATAATCGTGATAATGATGATGATAGTGGTGGTGATGATGATGATGATGATGATAAAGTTGAAGATGCATTGCGTCGATTATGATGGTGATGATGATGGTAATGCTGGTTGTAATGATGACGGTGCCGATGATAATGATTGTAATAGTAATATATAGTACCAATAATGGTAACGATAGCTTTGACATTAAATGACTGTACATTTTTGGTTTCATTTAGTCTGGTTTTATCCCAAACGTCTTCAAAACCCTGGCGCACCGTCCCGCYGAGTTTCGCGCATTTTTTGATTACTATGATGCTCTGATGACCAAAGAGAACAACTTAACGAAGGCCGAGAAAGAGATGATTGTCGTGGCTACTAGTGCAGACAACAACTGCATGTACTGTGTCGTGGCACATGGAGCATTGTTGCGCATTTACTCGAAGAACCTGCTACTTGGTGATCAAGTAGCAATCAACTGGAAATCTGCTGATCTTACTGATCGTGAGAAAGCGATACTCGAGTTTGCTACAAAAGTAGGACGAAGCGAATCAATCGAAGAAGAAGACTTCAAAGCGTTGGAAAAACTCGGGTTGGGTAAAGAAGACGCATGGGACATTGGTGCTATAGCTGCATTCTTCGCCATGTCTAATAGATTAGCACACATTACTGACATGAGACCTAACGATGAATTCTACCTTCTTGGCAGACTTCCCAAGAATAAAAAATAAATGCGCAATTTAGCCACCCGCTGCAACATTCTTATGAACATTTAAAGTATTTAGGCTTGGTTTCTTTTGGGTGTCAATGGTTTTTGTTAAAGTCACGGCAGCATCGGTTAAAAATTCGTTCAAAAGCGGAGATAATAAGGATGAATATTAACCTTTTTCGCACAGTATCATCAGAATAAGAAATTTAAATTTAGGGACTAAACCAAATATTTTTCAATAGAATTAGCAACAGTGCTCGACTTATTTTGGTCTTAAGTTTTCATTAATAAATGTACGAGTGAAACTTGAAGATGCTCGAAATGGCATGGCATGCGTAAGTCGCAGACCTGCGCACTAGTAATGCTTCCAAGTGACCTCGTTGTGTTCATCTGTGCAAACAAGTAGGCAATCATCAAAAGCTTGCATGTGTTTCTGCTGACCAGCACCCAAGAGACCTAAACCTGTAGCTAATCCAATTTTAAAGCAATTTGATTGGCTTATGCATTCTTATGGGAGTCAGATCTTAAAAAAGTGGGTCCACCTCTGGACTACAGAAATGCGAGTTTGGATAATAAAATGACCAATCAGTCCTTTGATAAAAAGGTTCTTTGGCAAATAGGTTACACCCTTTACCAAGGCAAGAGTGCGTGCGCATGATCCACGGCGGATAAAGCCTGTTACCCGCACACAGTCACCAACGCCTTTTTTCGAATATTTGGCGATCACTCAGAGTGGGAACTACTAAATGTTCATAAACACAACACAGGCTCAGGTCAAACATCGAACTTCATATGAGCCGAACCTAATGACATCAAAGAAGACCGCCTCGCTATCCATTATTTCAATATGTTCGGCTCACGTGAAGTTCGACGTTTGACATGTGCCTAAGAACATTAATAACGAACCAGTGGTGGTTCAAAGCAAAGAAAATGCAATATAGATCATATCACAACCAACTTCCTGCAGTTTTATCTTTGATTCTCTGCAATAAGTCATATAATTATGTCAACATTACAATATATATTTTCAAGCATGCTAAATATTGGAATGATATTCAATGAATAATTTAAAATTTCTATGTAAGATCAAAAAAATAAAACTGTTTTTGGAAAATACAATTAAATGCAGCAATTGCAAAATCAATTTGAAATAAGCTAAAATTCTTTTAGAGTGCTTGTTCAACTTGATAATTTCAGTGCAAAACAAACTCAAAGATGTAACTGACTTGTCCTCTTTGAGACAGCGGATTCAATTCAGGGACTCTGTTATTCTTACTAAACAAAAGTGATTCTCAAGTCTTCGGTCTCGTAGGTCACGTACGGATCGAGTTTGGGAATTTCCTTCCCAGGCTTCCTCGAACTATCCAGCGAGTCTTCAAGAAGCCTGGAATTACGTTTCTGTAAAACATTGTCTCTAAATACTTTAGGTGCCGCTAATGGCGTCCCCTGATTGGTCGGTTCGGCTACAAATGTTCTGTCATTAGTAGATGGAGTAATGGTTTTATTCATGCTTTGGTCCGGGGAGGGTGTGACAGTCGATGACTCAAATTCACAAAGTGGAGTAGGAGGAGGAAAGTCAGCCACATCTAACTCATCCATTTGCTCAGGTAAAGGAGAAGGGGGGAGGGGTAGGGGACTATTGGTAGTCCTGTCAGTACCCTGCACAGGAGATGGTAGTCTTTCCACAGAAGATAACACTTTCAATCCTTCAGTAGAAGGTGTTGAAGTAACTTGTTCAGGAATGGATTCATTGTCAGCCTTTGAATTCTTGTCATCCTCAAGTCCTGCCATTAGCTCCTGTGAGACCGTGATGGGTTTAGGGCGTGGTTTGGTATCCGAGCAACTCGAAACAACCCGATAAGGTTTGGCACAGATGGCTGCAGATGAAGGTATATACACCTCTGCTTTCTTAGCGTTAGCTTGAGGGAAACGGAATRGAGATGATATGTTCCCTTTACTACCAGCATCAGTATCACTTACATGACGTACCCTACTCGACCTTTTCCCTGTCACAGGACTTGCTTCGAGCACGTAAGGTACATTAGAAGGATGATCAGGAGCACTCGATAAAGAAACTGTCCTCTGTTTAGAAGAATAGGTGTGGTATTTTTGTACCGGGACCCCCTGAGTGACTTTAACCGCATTCTTGTCATGATGGGTGTGTTCATCTATACGGCCTTTAATATTCCCCGTGGATGTGTGTAATCCACGTTTAGTATTTACAGTTATTGGCTGGGTATTACTGGTGCGTGTAGGTAGCGTATCAGGCATACTCTCAGAATGTGTCACGCGAAGTTTCTGTTGTCTTACGTGACTAAGAGAGGTAGTACCATCTAGACGTACTGGCGTGACGGCCTCTACCTTGAAAACAGCACCATCAGTAACAGCTCTTGGTCGAACTACGTTAATTCTCCTATGATGTTCTTGTCGTTCCCAAGGAGAGTAAGATTGACTCCTAGTAGGGCTGCCTTCTTCATCATTCTCAGCCTGATGGTTTTCCGGGATGGAAGCAGCTTCAGACATGGATCGTCTTCGTAGTTTTTCTGCTAGTTCTTCCATTAAGTCTACTTGCCCCTGCATGCCTGCTGGAGTCGATAATGTTTTTCTAATCACAGGTCTTTCTTCTTTTCTTAATTTCAAGCTTTCTGTCTTTTGATGTGAGCGCACTTCCATGACAGGCGGTGGTGGCGGCGGTGGTGGTGGGGGTGGGGGTGGCGATGATGATGGTGGTGGCGATGATGATGATGAGGGTGGCGATGATGATGATGAGGGTGGCGATGATGATGATGANGTGGGGGAGGGGGAGGGGGAGCTGAGGAGTCATTTTCGTCTATTATATCTTGATTTATCTCTCGATTTATTACAGGAATCCTCAAGAAGTCTGGTAATTCAAAGTTTTCTTTTCCTAGTGCTCCACGTTGGTCGTCCATTCTCTTGCCTTGCGCTCGACTTAGAAGATCTAACAACTCTGCAAAACCAGAAAGAAAGTGGGTAAATAATGATATGGAACAACTAATCCCACCCAAGGCTAGCCGACCACAAACAACAAGCCAAAAGTAGAGTTTCCTTGCCTTAATCAGTGAATGAGTAATATAAGGAATTATAAAGATCAAGTAAACTAGCTTTGCGAAAGAAATGATGTAATAACAGATGGATATGAATGATATCGTGTGCCGGTTGCAAGCGATTCATTGCATTAGTACAACATGTCATCAACTGTTGAAGTACACTGGTCTGTGTACTTGTTTTCAGTCGCATTCATTCACTTTGTAGATTTTTAAATAAATATTTCGCCTTCAAACTTCAGTGTTTTCAATACACCAAATGAAATGCCTGCTTGTAATGCATAATTTATTGGTTTTATTGATAAGTCCCAAACTTATCCATTTGTTAATCCACAGGATAGCTAAATAAACACAATGCCTCACTTTGCATTTTTTTATATTATAAAAAATGGTTTTGTTTCAAGCACGAAAAGAAAGAAAAGATTAATGAATTAACCCAGATCAACGCTCTACATCAAACAGGGCTTTACACCACCAGGGATATACGCTATAAATACTTTATTTCATTAAATATTTATGCATTCTCCCGATAAACCTTTTAGAACTTCGAAACAGAAAT
Source organism: Actinia tenebrosa (assembly GCF_009602425.1). The sequence goes on along the minus strand of NW_022259648.1, from coordinate 155,753 downwards.
GAACTCTGGAAACTTTCCCAACAGTGTGCCGTGAAAGAGTTTTATGCATGCAAATTAAAAATACAAAATATAGCCGAAGGTACTAGAAGGGAAAAGAAAAGTGAAGAGAAGAAAATTCCCACTACAATCCGGAAGCGTTTGATAAAAATATTGATCAAGAGCTGGTTTCAAGCAAGAAAATCATTTTGAAATTAAAATCCTAAGTTTACAAATACTTTGAGATTACAGTCAGTTTAAGATGCAGGAAAATTTTCTAGTTTTATTGTGTCAAGAACAAACAGATTTGGCCATGAGCGAAACTTGAACTTACGATTATCAGGATGAATTTGCAGAACTTGCCGAAAAAATACAAAAGTAGAATAATATGAAGAAAGCATGAGTTTCCACTATAAAGAAATCCGGTTACTATATCATACATAGCCGCCACACTTTACTGAGGAGCTGAGGATATTCATTTTGAAGTGAAAATTGTATAAAGCAACTACTAAAATAATAAAAAATATCGTGATTAACCAACCTGTAACTTCTGTATTACTCTTGGAGGTAGGTTTTCCTGCTTTAACCGAAGATCTCTCCTTATCGTTAGATTCTTTTCGTTTTCTGCTGAACAAACCAGGTCCTCGTAGAAAGYTTCTACCAAAACTATCGTCGTTCAAAGACTCATGGCTTCGAAAAGGCTTCAATCCGGGAACCCATACATTTGCGTCGTCAAAGTAACCGTCACCTAGCGACTGTTTTTTGCCTCGCATGATATCATCAAATATGGTATCATCCCAGCTGCTGCCTCGCCTGCTGCCGCGACGAGGCGAACTGAATCCAACTGGAGGTTTGATGTTAATTTTAGGTGGGCCATTGTTGTTACCTGTGGGAAGTGGATAGGAAGAAATGAAATAAAAACATGAAAAATATAACAGCTGTTTTAATGAGGAACTTTTTGTAACGTTTATCATTTTTCAGTTTTGTCTCTGTCATCAGAATGAAAACCACTGACTGACAGACAATCCCAGCCAAAAAAGACATTTCAGTTTCAAATTGTAAATGCCAGGAAAAGAAGGCACGAAATACAAGGCTAATGTGAGGCGGTTGGCAGACACTTACAGCCAGCACACTCCGGTGGTCAAAGATAGATGCTTCCTAAATTTACGTGTTTCAAAGCCTAAAGGTTATTATTATAGTCCTGGGTCCAGTGATTTGCGTGCTTAAAAATGGATAAAAACGGCGGGTTTCACTTTTCAAACTTATGATGAAAAAGAAAGAAGAAATAAACGAAAAAATTAATCACGATAAAACTAGACGAAAAGAATATGAAACGGAAAAATAGAAATGAATGCGCAAAGTTGCGGCATCGTTCGTTCATTAAGGATATAAGGTTTTAATATAGATTATAGAACTGAACACAAAGATTCATTGTCGACTCAAGTACGAAGGTAAACGATATTCTATATTTAAAGAAAAACTAATTAGAAAACCAAAGCCACAAGGTAAAGCCTCGAATGAAATTCTTAATTTATGTTGAGACATTTCCTTTCTTTTCTTGGAGCAAGAAAGGATTGATAGTTAGCAAGAGAGGAATAAAAAACGATTGTCATGTATAGTATCAAGCGTGACAGGCGGACATGCTAATGATCCATGGATCGAACCACCTGCCAAGCCCACTCTTCAACATATTTCTGTTAGAAATCATTCTACATGTAGGGGTATAACTACCACCTTCACTACAGGTTTTTTCAGGGTGCGCTGATTCGTTTTAATGGTCAAAATACCCTGAATATTAGTCAGTACAGTGGTAGTGAAGTGTAGGAAGAAATTACAGTGTTAAAAACAATAAAGCTATAAATCTAGACTCATAAATGAGCTGTAGTAACAAAGCTACGCTTCGAGGAACATCAAAAATTGTACAAAACTAGTTTCATAACGAAAAAGAAGTAGATATGAAATGACAGTTCTGCGCCACTCGAGTGAGGTACCATTGAGGTACCATTGAGGTACCCCCCTCCCCCTCCCCCTCAGGGTCTTTACAGAGATGATGTTATAGCTATTCTTATGTTTTTAGTTGACTGGATTGCACCACATCCTATATTTTACGTCAAAG
>NW_022259648.1:140679-151506 GCF_009602425.1 Actinia tenebrosa | reverse complement strand
CTTTGACGTAAAATATAGGATGTGGTGCAATCCAGTCAACTAAAAACATAAGAATAGCTATAACATCATCTCTGTAAAGACCCTGAGGGGGAGGGGGAGGGGGGTACCTCAATGGTACCTCAATGGTACCTCACTCGAGTGGCGCAGAACTGTCATTTCATATCTACTAAAAGAAAAAGCTAAAGGAAATTTAAAGGAAAAGCAACTAGCATTAGACACGAAACAATGATTTAGAAAGAAGGAAATAAATAAGTTTAAAGGAAAAACAAGTTTACGATTTTGTATATTAGCTTTAGCAAATTTTTAAAGCCGAATTAAAAAAACGAAACTTATAGTGCGAAAGAAAAAACACTGGCTTACCATAGACAGCAAACTTGAGCATATTGTTACCAGTAAACAGCTAAAAACGAATAATCTTTTCTCGTTCAGGGTAAAGTTTGGTCCATTACGAGAGAGTACAGTAGCTCAACAGGCTGTGACGCCACAACTGACTAGCTAGCGCGTCTACAATACATTTATATACAACACTACGTCACTTTATGGTACTGGCCCCTCGCTCATTAATACTAGGGATGATTGATATCAAGACCTTTGGCACCACATTTACAGCTCGCTTATTGTTTGATAATACTCGTACGGAAAACATACAAATAAATGTACATTAATTTTCGTAGTTTAGTCTGAATATTATCGATGTATTTGACATAGAAATGTGAATTGAAGTAGTTGGATTGTGATGGAGACAAAATTACTGTGTTTGAATTTGACGGGTGGCTTTGTATCCAACATAAACAAAGAAACCTTCAAGTTCTGAGTATTATTACAAATGTCACTGAAAAAGAACAAAGGAGTTACAAGAACGATCTTGATTTTCGTCATACTGACAGATGTTTACTGTGAATAAAGGAAAGATTACTGCCAGGCAATAAAAATGAATGTTCTTGATTCATTCTTCATTTTATTATTATGTCTTGTGGTCGTATTTTCTTTTTTAATTAACGAAGAAAAGGCAATATTGAAAACAAACCCCCTAACGAGCCGGCTTCCTCAAAGCAACAGGTTTTTTTTACTAATGACTGATTTTGACTTTAACTACGTTAGTAACTTCACTTTATGTAGCTGTTTCCATAGTAATCAGCGTATTCAGCAATTATTTGATTGACAAGAGATTAACTTAATCTCTTAGCGTTCTACCCTTTTAATTCAGTATAGTGTAACACTCGTTTGAAGTAAGACGAACTTTCGGGATTAATATCTTTATGTAATTGTTTTRACTGACCCGCCAACGTTGGTAAGTCCTCAACCTTATTGTATTTCTTTTAATCTGTAGCACAACTGATTACTTTGTTGTGTATTTCACCTTGTGAATCATTTTCCCATAAGTAACAACAATTGTAAACAGAGCAATAACTATAATAATAACTATAGATAATCCTTATTTTAGTTGACCAGATCATTACCAGATTCAATAGTGCAAGAATAAAAAGGATTTGCGTACTCAACTATGGCAGTGGTTTCTTTTTGATACGATATTATTGAGAAATCCCGTACACTTTACTTTAATGGTCAGGTACAGCCACAACACGTGCTGTAGTAATAAAGAACTCCAATCAAATATATTATTACTAAATTACAAAACATGACATTTATCAATTTACAGATGAAAATAAAGTTTATGAAGTTTGTAATCTCGTGGCTTACGACTCGTCTTTCAAAAAAAAAAAAAAAACTGCAAGCAATCAGTAGTCAAGAGAGTTGAACTCAGAGAAGCAGATTCCTACTGTTATGACTGAATCGGGCTCAAATCATCAAGTAATGCAAGGGCATCAAGTAACGCAAGGGTATCAGTAGTACTCATTACCATATTAGAAAATTATCTCATTGTAAAAGTATTTCCTGAAGTCTACTGTCTACTGAAGTCTACATGTGTATTCATCTGTTTAATCTTCTCCCCCACCCCTCCCCCACACTCGGCCCACCCCACCCTCCCTAGTGCATGACTGAAAAGAGATCGCATAAAAGAATACTCGCAAGCACTCGAATCTCCATATTTCGATTTAAACCTTTAAAAAAAAAATTTTTTTTTTTTTTTGGTCTTTAGTAGAATATATAAAAAAAGTGATGAGAATAAAGTTACAGGAACACCGTTCATCAGCCTTCCTTTGCGCTTCCTTGCGTTTGTGTTTCAGAAAGTCGTCTCAACTCAAGAGTACATCCTAGAGTGCACCTGAAACTCTTTTCTTTATCTCGGAATATTGTCCAAACTAAAAGATACTGATACAAATAAATAGAGTATGACTAAGATGTACCAGGACTAACAATGTATCCCTGGTATGACTTATTTACTTGTATAACAAGATAAATGACACAAAGAAAAGCCGCTTGCAATCGGCAGATGCGTGTACTTAAAGCAGTGTAATCATGAGTGATGGCTGGTCTCAGTATACAGGTAGCTATACCATGTACCGACCTAGTCAATGAGATTAGTCTACTCATTTGGTTATCATGAATATAGAAACAAGACCGACATAGATAACTATAGTATCGAGAGAGAAAGGAAGGAATGACGAGAGAGAGAGAGCTGATAAAGAACACCTGGTGATGTTACATACAGTATGAAGTATTACTACTAGCCTGTGGGAACTGAATACCAGCAACATGCTTAACGATAGATTCAGAAACAGGTTTCAGACCTGTACAGCTGGGACATGGTTAGGTGTGTGATTTAATAAAGTAATACTGGAACACAGTAACTAACGAGCATAATTAAAGCTAAGCGAAAGAAATGAAATACTAAAAAGTTAATCGAGTTAAATCAAGAAAGATAAGCTTAAGTCAGATAGCATGATCAGCCATGTTTGAGTAGGAAACCCGCAGATGATAAGGATATTAAGAACTAATGATGAACACTCGAAACTAAAGTGAATAGAATCTCTTAAACGAGTTGGTGGGTTCAAAGCATTTGGTTCATCAGATAAACCATTACTTGTTCAAGTCCCCTACGTACTAGACGTCTTTCAAAACATGACCAAAACAGATGGTATTTTTCTAAGGCCGATTTGCACGGTACAACTTTTCTCTACGACTGTGGCACACAACAGACTTAAGACATGTCTTAGCAGTTATTTCAACGCGCGCAACTCTTAGCTTACGACACCATAAAACCGTGTGCAATTCTCTCGGTTTGCTTGTCACTTTTATTGTTTTCGGCTACGATTGTCCCAAGGTTTTAAAAAATGTTTATAAATCCTACAACTTTTTTTTATGTCGTACACAACAGATGTGATCAAGTTGAAGGATTGATTTACATGACGCAATTCGCGTTATAATCACAGCGTAAGCAGATTGCATGCGACAGTTGTGAGCAAAAGTTGTATCTTGTAAATCGGCCTTTTAAGATGATCACGTGGTGGTAGGCCGATCACGTGACTAGTGACTGACTGACCTGATAAGGGATCTATTTTGTCTACTACAACCCACTGATGTTCTATAGATGCTATAGGTACACCGCTGTCCAAGGGTACTTCACAATCCACCTGGTGTACAAACACAACATGCTAAAGGTTAGTTAGTGAGTAACACTTAAATGGTTTTCCTCTTCAACCAAGGAAAAGAAAAAACAATTGGTGAAAAAATATTTTGATGAAAAACATTTCAAAAAATCGGGGGGAAAAATCTTTTCAAATTTTATCGAACCCTAATTAAAATAACTTCTGGGTTGATAAAAGTTAGAGCACGCTAGTCCACAGATGGAATTGGAATTTAACGTGTTGGGTCTTGCGGAGGGAGAAAAAGTGGAGAAAACCCACGAATCAAGGGAAATACCTAACAAACTCTACTCACGTGTGATGCCGAGTCTTGGAATCAAACCCGAGGCCCCATAGGTAAGAGGCGAGTACACTACAGTACTGCACATTATAAGAAACATATTATCAAATAATGATTATCACTACCGCTAACACACTGTACTCACCAAGTGAACAGAAACACTAGAATAGTTCAAACCATTTCGATTCAGGATGGGTTCCAGGCACATGCGCAAAGATTCATCTGGCTTTGATTTGACTATCAGAAAATTGCCTGGTGACATCTCAAGTCTGATCCAAACAAAAACAACAACAAAAAAACAATCCATGTCAATAAACTGAGTCTTTAATGTTCACATGATACCAGGGGATTTTACGATCGAAGGTTACAAGCCTTACACGTGCCAAACGCGCAATAGCTCAATCTTTACCGAGTATAAACAAAAAGCGTCACTCAAAAAAAGATGAACTAGTTCATTTAAGTCTCTTGCCTCACCTGAATAAAGATCTATGTTCCAGTATGACTTCTTTGCCCGCCATGGATTGTATGTCTACATCCACTTCTTTGAGCAATGCCGGCTGTTGATCAGTACCATATATCAGGATGATTAGCACTATGTATAAGAGAGGCGCACGATCGCTTTGCTTTACTAATAGAGGGGGAGGGGGCGGGAGAGGCGGTAATTCCTGGTCTGCTGGTTACATTTCCAGCGATAAATGACTTGCAGCAATTCCAAATGCTAACTATCATTGGTCACGAAAACGGAATTTCCTGTACGGAGAATGTAAGACCGCGATTTCCATATTAGTTGCTTTCCACGTGATCCTCACCTTGTCTGCTCCACCAATAAACACGTCTGTACTAACGAAAGACATGTGTCTTCGTTCACACAGCTGCATTAGGGTTTGACGCAGCGTTTGTCCTTGTTTGCCTGTGACGATGGTAGACGAGTGATCTGGTAACACGATACGACAAAACTGGAACACCTCACTCTCTCGCCGACCTTCCAGGGACTGCAGGGAAAAACAGGGAGAGATAGCAGGTTAACTTTCAATATAATAACTGTAGGCGAGCATGTAGACACTGATAACAATCTGGTTAGTACTAGCTTCCGCACGAACTACAACCCGTAAGAAACATTGCGGAAAAGGTTAATGAAAAAGGTGAACAGGAAAAAGCTGTTGTAAAATTCTACCCTGACTTTCAAATGGCTTCCATGCCAATCAAAGACCGGGAAACCATATCATCCAACCACATTGCTCAAGAGCGGAAGCGATTCAAGACACTTGTCACATGTACCTCGGTGGAATAGCTCATGCTTGGAAATGAATCTGATAACGATGATAAAGAACTTCGAGCGCTGCTGGGTTGGCTGTCGAATGGGCGATTGGCTCCTGTTGAGGACATAGAAAACGAGTCAATCCCTATTTAAGCCTTAACTTAAAAAGGATTAAAACTTTGAAGTGTAAAAGACATTTTATGATATATTCACAACACTACAATGCACCTACGCGTGAGTACACACCTTTCTTAGCTTGTTTGCCTACAAAAGAAAGAAAAGTACAAGAATGACATTAGTAGAAAGCAGTTTTCACTATGAGACGTTTGGTTCAATACTAGCAGAGCTACTAAGGCCGTGGACCTGAAGTCGTGTTTTCACTATGAGACGTTTGGTTCAATACTAGCAGAGTTACTAGGGCCGTGGACCTGAAGTCGTGTATCCGCTTTCACTCCTACTATCCCTTCCGTCCTCTTGCATTTTATTCTCTTCTGCAATCTATCATTTCCTTTTCCTTCTTTTCCCTTTCCTTCCATTCATTCTCATACAAATGTAGTGCTCGCCTTTCCAGGGTAAGAAGGACTTCTTCTTTTCTCCTGGCGTTCTGTTCTCGTCGTACGAGCTTGTACTTTTCTTGGAGCTTCGTCTTCCCCAACCACGTGTTGAACGCTGAATTTGGATAAAATACTAAGATGAGAAAGAAAAGACATGAAAAATACCCGCGATTCGAGGAAGATCAGGGTCCGACACTGTTTGTAGGACATGCATCAGAAGGGAAAACCCCAATATCCGTGAATACCTAGCTTGGTTAGAATCGCGGGAAAAAACACTGTACACAGGAAGCCCAACCTCGTTAGGTCTTTCTCTGTGATGCACAATGCCGAACAGTGTACAGCGTTTCCAAACAGCATCAATAGAAGCGACTGTCTTCAAGACTAGATCACTGCTGAAACCATGTCACGACGCCACGCCCTCGCAAAACAACTCACTTCAATGGAATCCACAATTGACGATTTAACATTTAAGAACTTTATTTTTATTATTTTTTCATTATTATTCTCTTATTCTCTTACGTACACATACGTAATTTATAATTCCTTCGTTAATATTGTATTTATATATAACAGATTTAACTTGAAGTTAGAGTTATCTTATTTAAACTAGTTATTGTTGTATGTGTTATCGATTTACCTTGGTCTCAAAAGTGTAGCTGCCTCGACTGCTAATACTCGAACATTCTGATTCTTCTGACGACAAGTACAGACAGTTGGCCTGGAAACGTTACCACGTGATAGATCAACACAGTTAATCAAGTACAGCTGGGTAACCTGTCTTCGCCAGTATCCCCCATCAACATTCGCAATACTTATCCCACAAAGGAGTTTAATGCAGTATTCGAATTTAGGTTTAGATTTAGAGTGTTTTACCTTGCTCAGCTGCAAGTGGTGTTAAAAGTGATATATTTTTTATTCATTGTTATTTATTGCAAAGGGAACGGTAGATTCTGTTAAGTGAAAAGCTAATTATCATTAAGAATTAAACGTGACGATGTTTTAAAGTAGTCAATTAATTTTCTTTCAAATATGATTAACGCCGGTTTTAGACAGTCAATGACTTTAATATCTAAGGAATAAATTTTAACTCCTAATTATAATATCACCGTCAAATAAAAGTTTAGCGACAAACTTTGATTTCTCTAAGATTCCGCTGTTTGGTGGTCAAATAGGCAAAGACTAAAGTCATACGAATTGATCAAATTATCTTATTAACTCTCGCTATCTAATCCTTTGTTCACTTATCAAAGATAACCATCTAGGGTCATCTATTGAAGGGGCGTGGCACCACGTGATGGTCAGGCAGGGCGTGGTCCCACACCGCGTGGAGAGCAAACCATCAGACAATACTTTTGAAAGTACCTTTTTAAGAAGTTTTCCTTTATCAGGTTTCCCATCATCGAAAGGTAGTGGTGATCCCTCCATTTCTGATACTAAACATTTTCTGTACAAGTCTGATTTGAGGAATCTTGGATAGCTGTCAAACTTCATCAGGGTATATACCTATATGTGTACAGAATGACACATCAGAACACTCACACATCATCTATTTAACGCCATAATCTGTAACATGATCTTTGTAACTGAACCTCTTCATTATACACAAGTATTGCAAAATTATTCTGTAGAAACCTGAACGAAAATGTGAATCACATAACAACATAGTTTGCTGTTACCTTGCCTATTTCTCTTTGTCTCAATTCTTCTTTTTGTTTTCTCTTTCTCACTGACTTTCTGTGTGTGTGTGTGTGTGTGTATGTGTGTCCGAATATCACACAACATGTCAGTTTCCACCAGAGGTCATGCATACTCAAGTCAGCAGACTAACCTGTTGTTGTTGCAGTCTGTACATATCATTGGTAGGGTTGGCTAAATGCTCCTCAGCAAGTTTAACAGCAGAACTATCAATATTTACAGGCATTGTTGCATTAGAACTCAAATGAGCATCAAATATGCTGATTGCCGTGCTTTTTTGCTGGGGAAAAATAAAATAGAACATAACTTTGTTTGAAATCTGTTTCCAAAAGTGATTAAAAATTCTGATTTTCTTATATCTTTAACTCTAAGTTAATATATGACAATCTCATAGTATTAACGTTCAATATTTGAAAGTGCTGGGTAGGAATAATATATATATCCACTAATTATGACAGGTCAGTACTGAATACAATTAATCATTCCTTAGTCCATAAACTTATCATTGACTTGTTCATGATACTAATCTCTGAAATATCTACGAATGTTATAAATTTACATGTGCTGTGAAGATATCACATCCAAGATGACATATTGTAGTCATTATGGCTGGCATGACAACTTGGACAATGCAGTACGGAAGCCTCAATGATTTGTATACCATAAATTATGGTTACATTCGTTTATTACACAATATTGAACTCAGGGTGAAATATATCATAGTATATTTAAAATCAAAGATTTACCTCCTTCTCATTGGTGATGTTCCTGAAGTCTTCACATGCCATCCAAAATACAATGTTTTCCTCACTAAACTCTTTCTTCAGGAATTCCTAAATAATTGAAAAAAATAGCCTTATTTTGTTTAAGATTTAATTTTTTGCAATGCGATATTAGTATCAGTAGAAGGAAAAGTTATGATTCTAGCAGAATGTAGGGCGCTATGATGCTAATGATAAGATTGAATCACCTCAAAGCACTTTAGACCAACAGGATCTTCCATAAGTTTGTCAAAACCAAGAGCCCAGCAAGCCACACGTCCATCAATGCCAGAAGTATCACCAGGCATGCTACTAAGGCTGTGGATACTCTGGGTACTGGAACAAACACTTGCACTGACATTGAGATTAGATGGACTGGAAGGAACTGAAACGAAGCAATACAAGATGAACATCAAATCATTTGTCTCTTAACAACGCTGTGGTATTTCTTTGTAAGGAAGTTTAAATAATCAATTAATAAACATGAATAATTGATATCAATGTCATGTGTACAGTATGGTGGCTTTGTCAGCAATATGGAACACATGGGGAAGGGATAAAAACCTCTCAAATCTTTTAGTCTTTCTATCAAATCTCAGACATCTAATATTCCTACCTTGTTAGTTTTTAATTTACAAATCTCAATGGCTAAGTATACACACTGTTTTTATTCCCGCCATCATGACTTCAACTAATATCCCCTGAGGTGCAAGGAAGTGCTAGGATTGATTACACACATACATAACAAATAACTCATGTTAAAAGCAAAGGAGCTTAACACTATCATCCCTTTCAAACCATTCTTTTCCCCCTCAACCATTATCCAAGATTCTCAAGTCTCTTGATTAAGTCAAAAGGCTGTAGCCAGACTAGGTGGTCAGATTACTGCCTATTTCTGCACATTAAGGAAATTTTGATAATTTCCCAAACCATCAGAGAGATCTACACATTTGCTCTTATCAAAAACGAGTGGGCTAAATTCTTTAAGATGTCAAGGTCAGAAAATCTAGTTAGCTATAAATATATTGAGCTGTATAATTTTAAAGCTGCATGAATAAAGCAAGTTTTTGTGAAATAAAATTTGTAAAGAACTGTTCAAATAAAAGCRAAAATAATAGATTTTTGATGAACAGAGTTTTCAATCGAACAGAGTTTACACAGGGCATTGTTTACATTACATAAGCCTAAATACATGAAGAAAGAGCTAGCAATATATTAAACTCCATAGCAAGAGAAAAAAGCACTGGAAAACAAAACCAAATCATGGAATCCTCAAGTTTATAAGATAACCTGAGATATACTTTTTGTGTAGTCTTTAGAGGATAGTGAGGATGTTCAAAATAACACTTTGCAGAAAGAAATAGGAAGGATCTTTTTACAACATGTGAGGATATTGAAAAGGTATTGTTTTGCTGGGGAAATGTCATTGCATTGGTCAATATTAACAAACAATCAAGCCTGAATGAGCCATTGCCTGTTCATATATTTTATTGAATTTTGAACACATAAAACTCAAAACCCACCAAATGAGATAGAGGTGTTAGATCTCGTAGTTAAACAAAGGATTGTGAATCAAAAATATGTACTTACCATACTCTGAATGTGCCAGATTCTGTAAAAGAATTGTGAAAACAGAATCATAATTATCAATCATGTTTTGATAAGCCCATTATATCTGAGTACATTATTCACACTTCATTCTATAACCTTACAATATACAGTAAAAACTACCAAGGAAAGAAAACTTTACAACAACAAGGCTCTACACAACCACAAATACAATTCTATTTGATTAAGGATTAAAAACCCAAAGCCTTGGTTGGATGTCTCTGTTTACTTAAATTAATTCAAGTTATTCATGTATCACCCAAACGATGGCTATTAGCAAGAAAGCCAAGAAATTCAACATTAATGTACAGAACATATGTATRCTAAATCCTAAAGAACTCTATACAGAAATTAATTTCAAAAAATGAAAACAAACAGTATACAAGTAAAATGTTTCAGTGAAAAAAATTGATTTCTTTTACAAGGGTTAGATTTTGTGTTAACCTTGTTATGCAAAAAAATAAAAACATTGTGAAAGCCAACTAATCCAGTGGGATATACAACACTATTAATGATGTTATTTTAGTGACACATACGGACCAATATAATCATGTTATCAGTAAGAAATATGTCAATTCTACTAAACTTAATCTTGCACTTAAATCCAAAAAAAATTTCCGAAATTTTTCTTGAAAAAAAAACTAACCAAATCAAAAATTTGCAAGTTAAAAGATGAGCTTTAAAAAACACGATCTCTTAAATTATAGTTTAAAATGTGTGAATGGTAATTTTTCCATAAAAAATACAGTATCATTTAACATTTACCTTTCAATATTGTAAACATTTCACTCTCAGAATTAAATATAAAAGTGTGGAGTTAAATTTAGATTTTTTGAGTAAAGGGGAACAAAAACTACCACAATCGTAAGTTAGTAATAATTGTCAATCATTAAGGTGGCTGCCTACTTTTGAACGTTCGAATTGAGCCCACGATGAGCGCGCGCTCAAAAACCGCTGAAAAATCTACAACATTTTATTGAAGAACCATACGCGTTTTGAGCTTCAACAGGGCAAAACCCTCAAATTTTGCACGGGACTCTATATTTTTTGATAGCTCATTCGAAAAAACACCTAAAAATCTAGGTTATATCAACATTTTAGGAAAAGCTTAAATCAGGAACAC
>NW_022259648.1:91495-140609 GCF_009602425.1 Actinia tenebrosa | reverse complement strand
TAGAATGATTGACTAGCCTTCATTCATGCAATCATATAGTCTGCAAATAACTATTATTTTATGAATCTTAATTTTTTTCTAATCACTTCGGGTGGCGCAATTTTTACTCCAAAAGCTCGTGCGTAGGCTTCCATTAAATGCTGATTATCTCGAAAACGAGCTCGGGACACCCTATTTTTCTTTCCAGATTTGGAATCAGCATTAAATTTCAATTCGGAAAATCGAAGTTTTAAAAAAAGCTTAAATCAATTTCCAAAAGTAGGCAGTCACCTTAAATCAAGAGTTTATGAATAATTATTAGTAACGGATACACTCTGCTAGGAAAAAAGTTACACCTAAATTCATGTGATATAGGTGTATTTTTATTTCAAAGACTATGCGAAGAGGTAAAATTAAGACCACCTTGCTTGAATGGAAACAAAGTAAGTTATTTGACTGACCACACTAGTCTAGGGGTTTAACACTGTCTTAACTAGTGGTTTTTAAGGTCAAACCAACATGGAAATTTTCTGTCAAATTCAACTGAATGCAAATGTCAAGCTTAGCACATCTTAATGTAATAATACCTTGTGGTTATGGTGGTTCTGAAGGCAAAGAATGCTGARCAAACACTAGGAATCACTAGCTTTCACAGGAATATTACATGTGATTTAGAAAACTGTCCATTTGACTTGTCATAATACACATATACATAATAATGTAATACTTGGATTCAAGAAGTCTCAAATCTAGGCTCGTACACCCTCTGCCTGAATTATGTAGAAGCTATTTAACCTTGAATATATACACGTTGGAGTTATATGCATAAATATATATTTTTTAAATATTGATAAAGAATGGAGAGATATAATGCATAAAGTAAAATACTTACAAAAATATTGACAAAATGTAAGATTTTTTGTTTGTTAGTTATCATTGAAGGATCAATTGTTAGTAGAGTTTTTAGTGCAAACCATTTGTGTTGGGATAATTGTTGCAGTTTTGAGTCAAAAAGCAAACAAAAGGAGATACAATAATTGTACAAAATGTGTACAAAAATATATATTAACATATAGAACTGGTAAAAAAAATTATCAAAACCAAGAAAATACAGCATATAAGTAAATAATTCAAATAAGAATAAAAAATGATGGATGCATTTTTGTTCAGCTGTCTTGTGATAATGAGTTTGTGACGGGTTAATACAAATATTGAATAAGATCTGACATATTATTATCATTTTTGTAAAGGTCATTTGCATATTTTAGTCCAAAACTTCAATGATTCTACAATAAAACTACTTACAGAATTCAAAGTAATAAATAATGTATAAAATTTTAGAAATATAGTTCTATACTCACCTCAGCAGAATGGCTCAGTCTTGTCATGTGATTAACATAAAATTTAGAATTACACATTTTAACAATGCCGTCATGTCCATTCTCATTTTCTCTCGAGTTGGTTGACATGTGGGAATCTGGAGATGCTTCAGCTGAAGAAGATGTATTATCCTGGACATCTGATTTATGGCTCCTGTTATCATCAGCAAAAACATCTCCATCCCAATCTCTTTCACTGATATTGTGCATCTTTAAATTTTGGTTTTCATTTATAATGTATTTTTCCTTTCCTTTTTTCTGTGTAACTGGAATGTTTTTTTGGATCGGGGCCACCCTGTGCCTAAATGGTTCTTGTTTATCACCTGATTTCTCACTCGAAGCCTCTCCACCATCTGTTACTCTAACCCGTATTCTGTGATTTGGAGTTTCCATGACACATTCATTAATGACTGACTCATTTCTTGCTAGTTGCACATTATTGTCCAATTGACCTGAGTGGGTGTTTAGAATAGTATCTTGGTACCCCCTCTCTTGCTGCAATGCCTCAGAGTCTGATCTTTCAGATTGACTAGAAGAATGAGATTGCAATAAAGTACCCATTCCATCTGTAGATTGAGAATCATTTTTTTCTTTGAAAAGCCCATTGATTGACTGCAATATGGATGATGACGATGATAAAAACTTCTCACACTCACCATCCTCATTGGAGGGTGTGCAATTTATATGAAATTTTTGAGCAATTAGAACATGGTCTGCGTGAGGAGCTATCTCTGGATCTACAGAGAATACATGACAGGAACAATTGACAGTATTTGCCATGTCCATTTTGTCATTAGTGCTGTGCCAGCTGTTTGGACGATTTCCTTCACTCGATTTTCTTGTAACAATACCAAATACCCTTTCATCGTCAGAACAAACCCCAGTGAAAGCAAGAGACTTAACAGGATACGTTACAATGTTTTTTCCATTGCCATCAATAAGCTGAATCCCCAGCACCGACACTTCCAACATGAACATCACATGTACCTTTTTCTGTGCGCGTAATCTCCGCACACAGCTCCGAATAGCATTTAAACTAGCCGTCTGTAAACAAGAACTTGCCGGTAATTCAATGGAGCCTAAATAACCAACCACTGCCCTAAGATCCGGCTCAATGTTAGGCATTTCGGACTGCTCACTTTGGTTTGGTGTTGCTGGGGTGAGCGCAGGATACGAAAGGCGATTCAATGTTTGTGTTCCTGCGCGGCCCGGCAATCCATCTCCTTCACTTGACCGTCTATTATCAACATTACTTTGTTCCAAAAACACGCTATCTGATGAGCTCTCTGACCGTAGGGTTTCTGAGAATGATGCCTTAAGCTCTTCATCGCTAACTATTTCGTCTTCATTGATAATCTGATCACTAACGTTAGCAAATCCACCGCGCCGCAAAGAAGACGGTGTGTTGATTGAAAGACTCCCTGATTTGAGTTCCTCAACAACTTTATCCACTCGGTTGAGAATATTATCGTTTTCTATTTCTTCTTCTGATGTTTCATGGCCTTCTGGTGAAGGCATAGGTAGTTTGCTAACAGAATCAGTGCAGTTTCTTACCCCAAGGTTCACTACACCATTCGGTGAGCGAGCTATCAACTTGACGACTTGTTCGTGCGGGGATTTCTCCACCGAACTGCCATTAACAAATAAAATCTGATCACCTGGTCTTAAACCTGCCTTGTGAGCTGGACTGCTAGCCAGAATACAGCTAAGTACACATGGTCCTTGGCTGGAAAGCGTAAAGCCGAATCCTCCAGGACCACGACTCAAATCAACAGATCTGACTCCAACGGACTGCATGGCTTCTTCTGGTGAAGCTCGCCCTCATAATTTTGAGCAAAAACTTCGACCTCAAACACCGTAAAGTCACTAAGTGGAGCCTTCCTCTTGATGTGCTGATGATAAAACCAGTCTATGAGGTCTGAATAAAACCATTATTTTAAAGATTTCAGTAAAGCAGACGAAGGAAAACAAACCAGATTTCAAAAAAAGTGCGTGTTCACTTTGCTGTTCTCTGCTAGCAGGGAAACTTTGCTGCTGTCACCGTGGTGCTGTACTCGTAGATAAAATTGCCTTCAACTTGGATTATGAAAAATTCTGTGGTGTATTTAGGCAGGAAAAGCCACTTGCCTAGCTATCAGTATATACTTGATTCCTGTACATTAGTCAAAAGCCATTTGTTGGTCGTGATATTTTGAATGCCCAGTCGGTTTATTGTCAACTGACCCCTCGTATCATTCACTTCCATCCTAACGTCATGCACCACGTGGGCATATACCACATTATGATTGGTCCATAAACCAAAAAAATCATTAGCGCCAAAATGCTTTAACCAGGAATTATATGCCCAAGTCATGCATATATAAAGTACAATTATCTTTATTATACGAAACTCCTTCTTTGATAGTAAGAATTAATTATATTTTTTCCTAAAATAGAAAATATAAAAAGGAATCCTTAAAAGCAATTAGAACATTAAAAAAAATATTGAATTTGTGTTTCGAAACCTATGGTCGTGAAGGGAATAGATCTTTATCTTGACCGACTTTCGGGGATTTGTTTTACAATATTAATAAAAGAGTTGCGTTGACGAGAATAAATACTCTAAGCCGAAAAAACCTAAATGCAAACAAACCTTTTTGTCAGTGG
Source organism: Actinia tenebrosa (assembly GCF_009602425.1). Next base: position 136,605 of record NW_022259648.1, on the reverse strand, counting down.
TGTTTTTGTTTGATAAGAGTGCTTGCGAAAAGCTTGTTTGCCTATCATTAAACAGCAAGAAGTATAAAACCAATAGTGAAAGATACAAAAATAAAAGCAAATGGATAATAGAATAAGACTAAAATTAAGTGAAATGAATCATTATGATAATAGGCCGATTCAGAACAGTAAGTAAACGGAAATGAGGAAATGCAACGCAGAATACATTGCGCTTAAAACTGAAAGTAAAATAATGGATAGATGCACGTTTTAGTACAAAGTGTCAGCTCAAAATAGGAACAATTACTGCTTCAAGCGATAACCATTAGTTTAATTGTTTTCTGTGTCATTCGAATGTTTTTGTCATAATTAATTATGATAATTGGCACGTGATAGCGTGCGCGCGCGCTCCAGAAGGCTAGGTTTCATGTTGATCATTCGTTCCAAAAACTCAAGACTCCCAACTGTAAACGCGGAAAACCTTCGTTAAATCTTCAATTTATCCCTTATCACTATTATGAAATACAATAAGCATTGCCTCAAGGAATTCGTAGTCTTCGAGCCAAGGCCACTAGCCATCTTCGTCCATGTCTCAGGAGTATTTCGTCGTGGAGAACGATCTAAAACTAGACGGTCTTCCCGATGACGTCCTGTTCGTCATTTTGGCATTCTGTGATGTGAAAACTCTGCTTGCACTAGCGTGTGTCAATCAAAACCTGAACCGTGTATCGAGTCATGATACTGTGTGGCGAAGAATTAGCAAAAAATGCATAAATATCCGGAAATCGGATAAAAAGTAAGTGAAGATTCGATACGTAAACACTGCAGTATACATACACTGTCGTTTAATACATGAATTATTTATAGTCACATTCAACGACATATTATATAACAATTTAATATTATACGAAGCTGAAAGGAGTTTTAATTGTTTGTGTTCGTAGAAGTGAGTGCTGGAAGAATCTCTGTCGAGTGTCTCATAACTGGACGAGAGGAAACTGCAAGGACAGATGTATGATCAAGTTTAAATGCAAGTATGTACTATGTACATCGTAATGTACATTATAATAAATTGTAATATATAGTCTATATACCAACCCTTCATGTTTATTCTCTTCTCTACCTTTAGCTTCATGCCATATCTGTATCTAGTAGAGCCAAACAAGCTCTTTGTAGCCCAGGGACCTGATATTGTATTATACCAGAGTAAGAAAAAAACACGCATGTTACCTCTATGGCAGCAGCAAATGCAATTCCGTGGACATGAGTTTGATGTCACACACTTCTTCATTCAAGATGATCGGCTGATCAGCAGTAGCTTGGACAACACACTGCGCACATGGAGCTTGATGACTGGTATGTGTGAAGCAGTGTACACAGGTCATACCAGTAATGTTCATTCAGTAGATGGGTATGGTGATGTCCTGGTATCAGGAGGGAGAGACAAAGTCATCAAGGTGAGGAACAAAAGACACCAACAAACTACCATTGAACTAAAGCAATGCTGAAATCACAACTGACAAATAGTCCAGATGCCAACATAAGATAACGGTGGTAGTAGCTATGTCCATAATATTTAAGAAATTCTAAGACATAAATACTAGTGCTTACAAGCTGAAGTAAGTTTTTTTTGTACACAGATTTGGTCTCAGCAGTCCAAGCATTGTCTTCATACCATTCCCATACAGGATCACATCTGGTGTGTTGGAATGAATCCTGTTACAAGGTTTGTCTAACTTGCTTTGAACTTAATTGCAGGGTAGGATTAAAAAGACAGTAGAGAACCATGAACAAACTCTGGCACAGCACATAATGCTGTGTGTAAAGTTCCCAAAACATCACAAGTGACATTATCAATACCTTCACATTGAAGTAATCAAAGGTGATGTCTTAAAATGTTCAAAACTCAAGTGGGATCATGAGGATCAATAAGAAGACAGTCAATGGAAATCTACAAGCATTTTTTTTCAATAAGCAAATCAAAGAACAAAAACTTGTTTTCAATGGCATGCTGACTCCATGCTTGAGCAATGTTCCTCATTCTATACGTCTGTCTTCTTATTGTTCATAGCTGTCAGCCAATCAGATTGCAAGACTATGCTCTGTTATCGTAATAATTATGTTTTCATAAACTCCATAGGTCTGTACTTAGTGGTAGTGCAGGTCACTCTACTGATGTTCCTGCTCTTCGGTTATGGAGTCTAGAAAGGTATGGTGTGTTCTTCCATTTTTCATGTCTTTGTGACATGATTCCTTGACTCTTGTACCCTACCAGTCGAAGTTGTAAAGACCTTTAGCATTCTTCAATAAGTTAAAAACATTTATAGAGCTACTGGTTTGACTTTAGTTATCTCATTGTTTAAATTATTATCAAATGGTATCATATAAATGATTCTCTAAAATCACTATCTTCAGATAGAGTAAAGGAATCTAACTAATGAAATAAAAAAATACCAGTCAACTCGTTATAGTCAAATAGACACAAAATAAAACAATGGAATTAAGTTCTACTAATGTGTATTGGTGTAATATCTATTTCATAGGTTTAGTGACTTCACTCTATCATTTCCCTTATCTTCTAAAGGAACTTCTTTTTTCTAATTTTTTTCTTCTTTGTTCAAAAGTTGCTCTTTGATTCGTAACTTGGATGATGGCTGTCATCGTTTTGGTGCTGGTGTACTTTCTGTTCTGTGGGAGTCTGCATTTACTTTCCTGTCCTGTGGCTATGACACCGCAATTAAATACTGGGACATGCGGGTCAATTCAAGGTAAGACTTTGAAGAATTTGAATCAATAATTAGTATGACCAAGTGTGTTCCAAAAGCCCATTTCCAATATATGCATTGCTTGTCAAACACAAAGGTTTCAGTATAAGGCTATGCATTACTAAGCATTATTGCATTATGTATTTAGCCTCATTAACTACGCATCTTTTTGGAATCCCTGTCCTTTTTCCAAAGAACTGTCTCTCATTGTTATTATTTTCAAATTATACCTTAGATGTGGATGTGTATTAAAGTGGGAAGATCCCCATGACTCGACAGTTTACTGTGTTGATTCCGATCATAAATGGATGGTAGTGAGTGGTACTAACCGATATGGTGTGGTAGGTACACTATTGTTGCCTAAACAATAAAAACTAAAATCATATTTCAGTGTTAAGATATTGAAAATATTTTCAATTTAGTCACCTGTTTTCATTATATAATTATTGTCGTGAAGTTTCTCTTGACCATATACAACTTTGCATTTTTCAGACAAGAGTGTGGGACAAGCGTGCTAGAAGATGTGTGAGAGTAAGTATTCAAACACAAATACCTTGTATCCAAGCCACTTAGTAGACACTCCATACTTTAATAGGTTTACCAACATGCAAAAGCATCCTATATCACAAGAATTTTCAAGTATTTTCCTCTTGTGGGCTACCTGTGTTAAAATGGCCAAGAGGGACTGGAAGTGAAAAGTGAGAGATCCAACTCTCTTCAGTCTTACTCTGTCTTTGCTGCTGATTTATGCCCCCTTTCTGAGAGGGTTAATATTAGAATCACCATGACATGGCCTTGCAATACTAACATAAACTAACCTTCTTGGTCTGATTTATGTTTCAGTCATTCTATGCTGGTCGTAAATCCTTTAGTCCAGTCTATTCCATTCAGTGTGACAGAACATCTTTGTACGTAGCCTTGGCTAACAGCATTAGGAGCCTTGACTTCTCTATTTAATTCTATTCTAGAATATTCAGTTTTCATTTGTGCATCAAAGGATTTAAATCTATTACCTTATATCACATAAGTGCATTCAATTTGTTACAATATCTGAAAGCATCTTGATTGATATCTACCGGTATTTCCATAATGTGTACGGTCAAATAGTATTACTAAATAAATATTTCAAGAGTGTAAAATAATAATGAAGGCTTTGTAAAATTGCAAAAACGTTTCTTGTACATCTGCCCCATTTTTAGGTATAAAAAATTTGACAAGGGACCTTAAAGTTGTTCTTGATAATTCATGGGAAACTTGCCTTAAAAGGCTACATCCATGCATGTAGATAGCTAAAAGTGGTGAAGTAGTGTGTTTCATGATTGGTAAAAGCATTGTACATAGGAAGTGTTGTATAGTGTGGTTTAATTTGATAAGATATTTATCAATAAAATAATCAAGTATTAAGAAGAAATGTTTATTCTCAAAAAAGTCAATAAATAGGTATAAATAATCTTCAAAATGTCAAATATCGTTCATGAAATTTGTTTTCCAAAAATAAAAATGGCTATACAACGATTGAAATAAAAATATCCCAAAAGTTCTATATTTAAGAACTTGATACTTTTTCCTGGCAAATATTACGAACGAAATATCAAATGCCAAAGATTTATCATATATAAAACACAAAATGTCTGCTATTTCAATGGTTAAAAATTGTTCTATAAATCTTTCAGTACTGGCCTTGACTTTCTTCCCAAGTAGTTGGTACTGAAGCATCTAGTTCATGACAAGAATCAATAAGCTGGTCCGCGTTTGATCAGAATATCCTCAAATGGCCCTCTTTGAACAGGATCTAAAATGCCAGACTTCGTCAAAGCTGGAGATAAATAGGAGAAAGATATGGTCAAATAAGCACTTTTTCCAGGAATAAAAATACCGTATAAGCCCCCCCCCCCCCCCCCNCCCCCCCCCCCATCGATTATAAGCCCCACCCCGGTCATAAGTACCCTCCATTGATGGAGTACCGATCCACTCAGATCAAAGTTTTACTAAGAAGTAGAGCGAAGGCATTTAACCCGTGAAATAAAAAATGCTAGTCAACATGTACTAGTCAAAAAGACACAAAAGAAGACAATGGAATTAAGGTCTACCAATGAGTATTAGTCTAATATCTATTTCACGGGTTTAATGACTTCACTCTACCATACTAAGAAGTGCCATACGACTAAAGCCTCACAAAGTCTGAATTTCAAGATATATATCGCCCATGGCCTGTTATAAAATGCTTTCCATGCCGTTGTCTGACAAACTGTTCTTACCCATTAAATGATAGAAGATACATGCTGCTTGTTTCCTTGGTGTGTTCAAATGCAAGATATCGTGAAACCAAACTTTATACATATCACCCATTGCGCGTTTGATTTTACTGGGGAAAAAATTGACAAATTTCAGAGTAAAATTGATGTAAGATAAAATGTATACGAATATCAGGATTGATATTATCATTGATGATCAATGTTTCCTATCTATCTTAAAAACCGCCCATACCAGCTTATTGTATAAGACTAATTAATCGTATACAACAGCAATAGTCTACATGTATCTTTACAAGAAGTATTACGCTGAGCTACACTTGTGATCCCTTATCCTCACTTATTTGTATATTGCAAAGAATATGAACAACACTAATTTCAATGAGAAAACGCTGGTGTGGTAAAGACGCACCCTAATGTTTCCAAGGTTTTCTCATCGCGTTGTTCGGTTGGGATTTCTTCGTCTGTACTGAATGGCTCATCTGCAAAAAAGGATTATATCATCATGACAAAACTCAATAAATGGCTTTATAACGCCACCTCTTCTCTCCCTGTGCTCATTAATCCATATCCGACAGAGGTGTTGACATACTAACCTATTTCTTCAAGTGGTATCATTTCAACCTCAAGTTCTTCATCGATAATCGGTGATAGAATAGATGCACGTCCCACAGTCGGAGGCCTAGAGGTACAAGCGACTGTACATCAATCCATCATTACCATGACTACGCAGTTTAAATCCCTTCGCCTTCCCATACAGACTACAGCTATAGCGCAGCCTCAACTCGTCTTCCCATACAGACTACGGCTATCGCGCAGCCTCAACTCGTCTTCCCATACAGACTACAGCTATAGCGCAGCCCCACCTCGTATTCCCATCCAGACTACAGCTATCGCGCAGCCTCAACTCGTCTTTCCATACAGACTACAGCTATCAGGCAACCAGACCTCGACTCAGTACTACGATATATAAGGTTTATAAACGATATAGAATACATTAGAGAAAAAAAACAATAACCTGCTGACTCGTCTTGCTGGTGTTGTGATGTCAACCCTCTTCTCTCCACTGAGAGACAAATCACGTGATCGACGGTTCTTTTCTAAAACAAAAGAGTAATGTGTATTAATCTCTTGTATGCATATGGATAGGACTGATAAAAAAGTCATCGACTTTCATTGGAAATATAGGATCCGTTCCCTCTTACTGCTTTACTTACCTAGACTGGGTAAATCTGGAGTGACGTCCATACCGGTCGACTGCTCGAATTCTGAAGAAATCTCACGGCTTTGTGCTCGAAGAATCTCGATCCCCGAGACCGGGCTCTCCTCTAATCCACTTAATTCCTAGTGATTAAAATAATATCAAAGTAAATACTTCAACTTGAACTCCACTTAGAAGCTGGCTTGATAATTTGCAGTTTTTAATATATCTTTACTTGTTTGGAGTCGGGGAAATCAGAAAATTCTCCGCATCGCTAGCAGCACGCAGAAACTGTGCTTGCCAAAACTACACATACTCGATGGACGAGTAGAACACAAAGCTTGAAAAAGTTAGTGAATGCTGGGATGGTCGACATTCACATCCAATTCGGGCAATAAATTTTATGTGCGTGTTACATTTTTGAGAGTCAAAGTCATTGTTTACTAGCCCGTTCTAACCTCTTGAATAGAAGTGACTGGGCTGACTGGCAAGCCTGTAGGGACATCCATTATCCAACTAATCTCGTCATCTCTCAGCGGTTTAACGAAAGCATTTGCCTTCCAATGTTTTATGAAATGAGCCTCCGATAAAACTGAAAGAAAAAAATAGAGTAAAGTAAAAAAGAAGCGACACTCTTTTTGTACATTACTCACAAATGCGCGGTGGCCGGAGATGAATAAGAGAATTCCCGGTTTTCAATCATTCCCAAGAAAATGCAATAACAAAAGACATGACGGTTATGTTGGTTGATATGACAAAAGAGACCAGCATTAATTAACGGTGCACAAGGTTCAATGCAGAACGCGAATAGTGAGTAATAGTGAGTAATAATAAAGATTACCCTACCTGATGTAGTGGGGCTAGAGAAGAGTTCTAATGCGGATTGCACTCGAGGAATCGCGTATACCTTATAAATAAATGACAAAAAATGTAATTATAATCTCGATATGATTAACGATAAGATCTGAAGCCCGAATCTTTTCATGGCTTGCGGGTCAATATTGACTCGTAGACCAAGAGAACGAGAAGGATGAAGTAGAGAGAGAAGAGGATAAGAGGGAACAGGAGAGAGAAAGAGAGAGAGAGGGAAGGGGGAAAGGGCGGGAAGGGGGAAAGATGGCCGCGCGTGTTAACCACCTTTTTCTTCTTCAGTGAATCGACATTATTGAAGTTTTTCTTCATGATTGTTCCTGTTAACTTGATGTTAAAGTCAATAGCCAGTCTTCGTTTTCGTTTTCGTTTTCTCGGAGGTGATACAGGATCTAGCTGCCCGATAGGCACTTGAGGCGTATCAAATGGACCAGGGACCTGAAATACAAACAGAAAGATACTTTGTCATCTCAGTTCAAAACTGTCCTAATCGTCTTATTATTTTCCATTCACGCTTTTTTGTTGGTCTCTTTGAATAAAAGTTTTGAACATTTGTGTTTTTTTAATGCTTTTATTCTGATATTTGCGCAACACATTATAACATATATCATCTTTCTCAATGTTTTGTGTCCTCAGTCACATTCCTACCAGACTTGTCATCCAGTCAGATGCTAGTTAAGGTGGAGAGCTCGAAGGAGGAGGGAGGGGTTGGGTTGGGTTGGGTATGTATCTTGCAATAAGGATGCCGATACAGTGAAACCCCTCTATACCGGACCCTCAGTATACCGGAATTCTCTCTAAACCGGACAAAGGTTTTTGTCCGGAAATTTTTCCCATATATCTTTTGTAAAATAAACCTCAGTAAACCGGAACCTCTCTATTCCGGAAACCGGACGAAAATTTTGGTACCAAACGCTATTTAACAATAGAATTCAACCCCACTAGTCCGGAAGAACGTACACTTGTTTAGCGTATTTGCGGGTGTGTAAATTGAGTCTACAGGGACAGCTTCTAAACTCACAAAATCATCGAACATTTTCTTTAAATAGTAAATCTTGTTCACAAATAGACATATAAAGGCTAATTAATTGTTTTCAATATATAAATGTTCAAACAGAATGCATAAGGAAGTTTTAATAGTGTTGAGAAATACTAAAGATCGAATGGTTCGCAAAGTTTCGGCCGCCATGTTTTTTCATGTCACATGGCTTTGGGGTCATTCCCAGTCCATTTTACCGGGGATTTTGTTCAGATCGTATNTTTAATAGTGTTGAGAAATACTAAAGATCGAATGGTTCGCGAAGTTGCGGCCGCCATGCTTTTTCATGTCACATGGCTTTGGGGTCATTCCCAGTCCATTTTACCGGGGATTTTGTTCAGATCGTATTTAGAATGTTTCTTCTTGGCGTTCTTTTGAAATAAAAGTTAAGAAATTTGCTTAGTTTTTGATCTTAATGTTGATATTTTTACTTGAACTTTCGTTTACGTGTTTGTTTATACTGACGCCAAACGATTAGACACAAACATATTTTCAATAGGTGTGATATCGCACCTATTCAAATCAAAACAAAAGTAATTTGCAAAAACCTCAGTATACCGGAACCCCCGCTAAACCGGAAATTTTTATCGGTTCCAGCACTGTCCGGTATAGAGGGGTTTTACTGTATCCCGATCTCGTTCTCACCTCAGTAACGTCCCTCGTTGGCGTTGCTTCTGCAAACAAAAACACACACAATGATATGATAACTGAGGTTTGCAAATATATTGTAAAGCAATATACACAAAAACAAACATGTGATCCCAGATTTTATCAGTTAGTGGCTATTACCTGGTCTCAAAGCACCAGTTTTCTCGTCAAACAGCATAACGTCTGCTTCTTCTGCAGGCGCCGCGCCTTCCCCGGGTAATTCTAGGGGAGAAAGGCTGTCGAGAAAAATTGGATGGTGAAAATATTATTTATTTATTGCATTGCGAACCATGCCCGCGTTGGGGAATTTTGTGTCAGTCCGTGGATTACAGACTCATTTACTCAGGGTTTGCCTCATTTCAGCGTCAAAATATTCACAAAGTAAAGAATGCAATGATTTCAACTTCAACAATACACGGCAAACACTTTAAAATTCCATGGACCTTCACTGCGGTGGAACACGTGCATATTCTACGCAAGGTTGAGGCTAACCCTGAGCAAAAGAGAAGTCGAAACTGAAGTACTAAAACAAAGAAGTACTAAAACAATGATAAACTTTGGCAAAGATATTGTGCTAGAAGAAAATATTTTTTTCGTACGGTTAAGTGTCTAAAATTGCAAGCCATTTTTGCGCCAACTGAATAAGTTTGAGAGTATCTTCTCGCCATTCATCTGGGATATTGATATTGTGGGGCATCACCTGTATATACAGTTCCTTATAAAAAGAGTTACAGTTACTCAGATACAGTGAGTACTGTCAAAAGGGTAATTTTTTACGACACTTCCCATCCATGTTGGCGTTATGTCTAACAGAAACCTTCAACATACCCAAGTTTTTGAGGTGTTTTCTCGGTGGCTTTTCGTAAGACTTCAATATCATCGTATGGTAACGGCTCCCCGATGTCCACCTCTCCTGGAACCTAAGACATCGTTTACAAAATGAAATTAACATTCATTCAAACTAATAGTATTCATTTATGTTCACAAGCGCCTGTAATAGATGACGTGACGGTAGGAACATAAAACCCAGAACATACCGCCTTTGCAGTTACTGTTGTGTTATACGTAAGTCACGCGTGACAATACGGTAAATTTTTATCCTTAGGTGCCTTGCGCGCATGGATTGGAAATCGTGCACTAGCCTAAGATCACAAATCGCTATTTACCTGGAAAATATTTTCATCAAGAGTCCTGGCAAAGTCAATCTCAGGAATGGTGATGTCTTTTATGTCTGCTTGGAAGGGACTCTTTTCTTCCTCTGTAGATATCTTCTGTTCTGGTGTTGATACGGGGGAGGGGAGGGGTAACTGAGGGGACTTGACGAACGGTAAGCGGAAATATTTATCTGACTGGAAAATCAAAATGATAATGGGTCATTAAATATATTCTGAGATTGGCAATAAATTTACGGAGAGGCAATAAAAACTTTGGAAAAAAGTTGAGCAATAATCAAACCCTCCAATGTAAGACCAGACTCCCCTATAGTATATCAAGGCTCTTATGAATACAAACCTTAGCAAAGGCGACTAGATGATCAGTGTGGATTTGTTCCTGACATTCAGGAAACTCCATATCGTAATCAAGTAAGAGTGGAAGGGTTATTGTGTCACGCCTACACACAAACAAACAAATAATAATTTGCATATGAATGAAATTGAACGACTGGAGATAAAAGAGATAAACAGGACAAAAGTGGAAGAGAAGAGACATTTTACTTTTGTTCAGGAGAAGCCATCTGTAACTCTTTGCTTAGCCTCTTCTCTGCTATGGCTGAGCTTACTGCTTTTACCATCTCGTTTGCTTCGACTGAAAACATAAGATAAAAAACAATATTTATCTGTATGATAAAGTAAACATTTTGAGCAGTAGCTTCTTTAACTTGTGTCTTATTGATTTATTTTCTTATCATGAAGAAGAACTATTAGAGGTAAGAAATACTAGAGTAATAATGTCTTAGGATTATAAAAGGGAGATGTTAAGTTTAAGTTATCTCTACAATGTTAAGCTGAAAATTCTTGGGCCCCCCGTATTTAGAAAAACATGACTTCAAGGGAATAACAACATGTTGCCAATATTCTCATCCCTTTTTTTTTCTATTGGCTACCTTCCTTAGCTACTTTGATAACAAAATCAAACGGACTAGTTTTCGTACTTACTTAAAATAATTCTTGTTTGTTCCCGGTACACTCGTACCACACCCACCAAGAGGGTCGATGACAGACGAAGTGCGAAAGGCAGGGTAGGATGCATAATGTACTCACTAACACAAACAAGATAACAACAACTTTACCTTTAGTTATTGAAAAGAAAACCAAATAAAAAATGTTATYAATGAGCATGAGCAGTGTTTTAATGAACAGGACATCTTTTTGGCGCGCATCCTAAAGCCCGTACAACGTTGCCATGGGTAACATCTTCAAACTGGTTAACTTGACGATGAATTTCTATATCGTCTTCGATCAGCTGATCGTTTATTTTCTCCGATTTAACTTTTCAGAATACGTTTAAATATGAACTTTTATACATAAAGAGAGTCTAACTTGTTTTTTCTTTAACTTTTACCAGGCTCTTATGATGTTGACTTTCTTGAAATCTTTTGAACTCAAATACTTGTTCTTTGGTCCCTTGTAAGTCGCTGCTAACCTTCGATCACAGAAAAAGAATTTAAAATAACACGCATGTTATATTAGAATTAATCAAAAGTGGTCTATAAAAGCATTAAAAGTGCTTTGAAAGCTTAAAAAAAAGCTTACCAAATGATTCCAAGTTTTCCTTTCCTGGTCAAGATGTTTTGCGAGTAGAACATGATTGTTCTTTGCCAGGCCTGACGTATCTATGATAGAATGATCCACACAGCATGTAATGTAGTCGGACTTGATGATTATATACAATGTTTTTTCTATCTAAATATTGCTTTTTATTAATCTATTTAACGAGAAAGATGACGAACCATCTTAGCGCATCAAAAGTAACGTTTTGCTTCTGTCACTAGTTGTAGAGACCTGCAAACTAACTTCTATTGGCAATAACCAAATAGATTGATAGCTTTAACTTATCAAAACGTTAAAGTAAGCGGAGTCAATGACATAGATACGACAGTTCTGTCCAATTTTTTCCAGTAAGACAGTAAGAATAATTTTAATGAACGTAATTCTACATGCAATCGGAGCATGACATGCAAAGCCACCAAATTCATCAAAAAGAAACTTTCTCAAACTAAGGTTAGAACTGGAAAAAAACAACACCAACACTAAAGTCGAATTAGTCTTACCTTTGTAAAAGTTTTTGAGTGATAAACGGCTGTTTTTGACCAGGATCGATGAGAAATAATTCTCGTTGTAGTTCTTTCTCTCACAAGAGATGCAGATGGAATTCTTCCAGTTCTAAGGTCCTGAATGGCTTCCGAATCTGTCAATCACCCTCCACCGCCAATGAGATCACATTGCTAGAATTTTGGCGGGAATCGTGTTCATTGGCGGGAAAAATTAAGCAGCTTTTGCACGCCTTTGTTTAAATATGCTTTTAACGGGATAAGACTGAAGCGTCATATTTTTCTATTCATGGGCCTAATTATGACTAATAATAATATTATTAACCAACGGTTTTACAGATATTTAGGTGTGACTTCTACCTTTTAAAGGGTAATAATAAATTGCTTATATAGCGCACAATGCAAACACATTTGATCTAATGCGCTTTACATATACATAGGGAGGGGTGAAAAAAAAAATGTGGTGTTTGGGGCCACGCCCGGCCACGTCCTCGGCTTCTCCCCTCCTCATCGTAAAGGGGAGGAACAACTATTCCCATAACGTTTTTTCTTCATGTAGAGTTCTTGGAATTAGAAATGGCCGGAAATACGTCAAAGCTTTTGAAAAGTCCATCAGTATAACTTGTAGATAATGGACTTCTATCTGGTACTCCAACATTGCTTGAACCCTACTATTAGTACCGTAAATATTATACGTCCAAATAAATGGAGTAAAGTCATTTTTGGTCCTTCGTTTAAATCATTATTCAATAGATCAAAGCGGTTTTTGTCAGTAGAACTATACCAAGATATAACTAGAGGTGTCTGACTGACTCATTCCTAGAACCTGCTCTAACTTGTCATTATGGTCAGTATGTTACTTAATTAGGGAAAAAACTGACCGTTTTTCTTCTCTCATGCTAACTTTGTATATAAATTTCTCACAAAATATTAGATGTTTTGCATTTAGCGATTATTAAAAGTCGAGAAACTAAAAACGTACGATTTCTTTTAGCGATAAAACTTTTCCATTAGGTTAAGTCATTGGTAATGACGTCTGCTAGGTCTTTGTCATAAAGACTATGATAATAGTATGTCATTTTCTATGTCGTCAAACAAAAACTCTCGGCGAATTATTTCTTAAGTTTGGTCAATCAATTAGATCTCTAGCTGTAATTTTGTCTTACAGTTTAAAAATAGAAATGATGATACTGATACAGACAATAGATCGAATCGCTAAGGAAAAACATAAATAACGGGCACATCTTCGGTCGGCTAATCAAATATTTAAGACTGGGAATTAATTACACCTGCCTGAAAAATTTGAGGAAATCTTCATCCAATCAAATACCTTGATTGAAAGAATAGCCAATCAGGTGCGAGTAATGAGTCACGCATGAAGGGCTTCCTTAGCTTCCTTATGTAAAGATAACAAACATGGCGGACTCCTGAATGTTAACAAAGTTTTTCTTTCTCCTCATCTTTTTTATGTAATTTATTTACTTGAGAGAGAAATTTTGTGGATGTAGGACAGACCAAAGCTTTGGGATGTTCGGGGGTGGCAAAAATCGCTTGTTACCACCGATAAAAAACCCACTTTTCAACCCAAATGATGGCGCAGAGGAAGTGCGAATAGCTACTGTGGTAAGATTCTGTATCGAAAAAATATATCATTCATACTGATTTCCTGCCTATGATCCACAAAATTTTATCAGTTTATAACTTTGCCTTTTTTCTGCCGTATCTATAGAAAAATTCGCCTGAAAAAAGAAAAGGAGGAAGATTTAGCAAAATTTTCAGTTCAAAAAATCGCAATTCCTCAGCGAACAGCTATGGCGTAAAAGAAGTAGAAGATAAGGCCGGCTGTAGTGGGTCTAGCCGTCCATCTACAAGTGATGCTAGTTTAACCAATCAGGCAGAAAACAACAAGGAGCTACCAAAACTTAAAGTAGATAATAATCAAGAAAACAAGTCTGGTGGGGGAAAAGGTCGATCATTACTAAGTTCTCGGACAAAATTCTCCAGAAATTTAAACTCTAACGATGCCAATAATGGAGAGAGTTCTTTTGTTGAAGCCCCGATCTCTAACACTGAAAAAACATCAATTAACAACAGTGATTCTAAGACATCTGGGCTTTTAAAAAGGGGCAAAGAAAAGCCACCCTCTCTTGGTAATACCAGCGAAGGGGAAAGCAGTCGTTTACAAGTGGAAAAGGGCTTTCAGAATCGACCTTTCTCTAACCCTTCAACGGCAGCAGAAAATATGGAACTTGCTGCTTTAAATATACCTTCAAAACAAGAAGAAAAGAAAACTAAAACTATAAAATATCAGGATGCCCTTTCTTTAAGGTAAGGATGTTTCAAAAACAATACTAGTATTGAAGACGTGAATTGTTTATGTTTTCGATTCCTTCGCATATTTCCCATACCTTGAATGGTTATATCAAGTGATTTTTGTGAAGCAAAAAAATTATAATTTTCATGTAATAATGATATAAGCACGAAACTATAGCTCTCAATTCTAGAAACTAAAATAGTTTCTAGGAATGTTTCGAATTTTGAATTATAAAATTTCATAGCGTTGCCATGGTGATTGCCATTAATGTTTTATGTGTTTGTTCCAAGAGAGATAGCAGGAAAGATGGAACTCACGTTCTTAGATTAAAACCATTCATTGACAACCTAACAAAAATATCTATACTTCAAGAGATGTTGCTGTAAATCAAATGTATGACAATTTTAGCGAATACAAAAATTTTATTATATTTTTTCTCAAAATTTGTCATGAGTTTTTTTCTTACTTCTTGAAATTAAAATTCATTTGACTTGTTCCAGGTATTGCAATAAATTCAAAGATATTGCTATGTTTGCACAATGTCTGGCTGTCAACTATTAATGAAAGGGAATATAAAAGAAGTGGCATGAAATAGGAAATGAAATGAAATACTTGTCAATCTTTTTCTTTTTGTTATTGCTGTAGACATTTTTCCTAGCCTAATGAGGTATCAAGTTCATATTATCACTTCTATTAAAATAGAAATCAGAATATTTTAAATATGCAATCATGGATATTGCACTTTATATAATCAGATTTCCAATGATAATTATTAATATAGGTAGGACAGTATTGTATTGACCTTTAAAATATAATGATCTGTTAGACAATAAAAGGTTTTGTTTAATGTGCCTTGTTACTACGGTGATCTATGATGCAGGTGATGTTACACCTGGCCTGTCGTCACTACCTGTAAATGAACTTATGTTTTAATATATCTTTTAAAATATATTTTAGCATAATAAATTAAGAGGATTAAATAAGAGGAAAGAGTGATTACTTGCTATTTTTCTTTTAACTTGAATAAAGATTAGTTCACTCTTCATAAACCTTTTTAGACAAATAAATTATTCAAATTTTTGAAAAAAACTACAGTAAAATGTTGGTTACTATAGATGTACTAAATTAATGCTTATCAATGTCAGATTGTGCACATTATTATTTCATTGCTACCTAAAATACTTGTGATTTTACATCTCCCTTATTGTTGTTATATTGTCTACAATTTCAGAAACGATTGGCGTCTTGCTAAAGCATCTGGAGACTACAAGTCTATACAAACTTTCCTGACTTCAACATTTGATTCATTTGCTGATATTAATGCTGTTTTTAAGGTATCTAAACAACCAGATTCACCTGACATTGCATATTCATAAAGAACTTCCTGTTTATTTATAGTGTTATTCACTGTTGATCGATTCTAGAAAAAAGAGGATTGCTTGGGTCATGAGGATCAGAATGGAAGTTGTCTGGATTATGACTTTGTCAGGATAACATATGACATTGTCCTTACTCTGGTTAGTATAAAATATTATACTCAGATGGTTAATTATTTCTTTTTGTATAATATTTATTATCAGTCTTTATAGACAAGCAGTCCAATAAGCCTGAAGCGAGATGACGTTTTACCCCCGACTCTATACCATAACAGTTTTTAAAATTCTTTCATATTAAAATTTTTGATTCCTTAGAGAATACWGGAACAATAGTCATAATTAAAGAACAAAAGCAATGTGAAAAGGATTATGGTCTAGAGACGGGGGTAAAACGTCATCTCGCTTCAGGCTTATTCAGCTGAGGCTGTTTTAAATGAAGGCTTGTATATCATTGTGTTTATTTTTATAATTCTTTAGCCTCTTGTATGATGTCTGCAGCATTGTCACAAGATGCCTCACTTGAAGCAGTGCATGTAATCCTATATAGGACAATGTGCATACAAACCTAACTATACTTGACACATTCTTACTAACAAATTATATGATACATAATGTTATTATTAATATTATTTCCAAAAGCCTCAAGAAGTCCAAAAAACAGTTCTCAAATCCATCATAAATGGTCTTCTACAAGACATGAAAAGGTAATATGAATAATCTATGAAAAGTTAAGCTGAATTAATTACCACTTGAATAAGTTAATAGAATTCACCTATGGGTTTTATCTCGTTGGGAGTAATTTTTTCCATTAAATCTCAGGCAAAGAACTGCTGATGACCTGCGAGCTTATACAGTACTCTTACAGGTAAACATTACTAGACTGCGAACTAAGTCCCTATATTTCCTTTGGTCACTGTATGTCTTTCTGTCCATGTCGATTGATCGAGGAAGATTGGTTATGAGTCAAAATTCCCTGGGGGAGGGGGCTGGGGAGGGAAGGAAAAAAAAAATAGAAATTTTTTTTCCTAGTAGTCTCCCTGGAAATTATGGACATATATTATCTGGAAGTTCACATAATCTAAACTTACTCTTACATGATTTTTGTTTGTTTAGAATGCTCAGTTTAATAAATCAACAACTTATGTCATCTTTGCTCACTTACTGCGGCAAGTGTCAGCTCTGTCTGACAGTGAACATCAAAGTCTAGTCATGTGGTTTAGAAAGTAAGAAACTCTGATTATAATGGTTTTATTATTATCATCACCAGCATACTTTCTTCTCATGCTCGATCATCAAAATAATCATCATTTTCACACTCAAAGTTATATAAAATTCTTTAGGTTCGGTTATCAAACTAACACTGTGTAATAGTAACAATTCATTTATCCTGCAGAATCCCTGTAAACACTTACAAAAGCATTGTTACAAGGATTGAACAGGTGAATTTTGTATTTTATAACTGAGGATTGAGTCTAGTTGTTTTTGGACCTTATGTTAATGACCTTTATAAGACTGTGCCATTATATATAGGTGGACATATTAAAACTGCTTGACTTACAGTTAAAAATCATAAGATATATCTCCTTAGATTAAACGATAACTTGGCCATGTAATAACTGGCATGTAAAACCAGGATTGACTTTCATAACTTATACTAACCAAAAAAAATTTCTAATGTAATTGGACAAAAATATGTAACATAATATTGACCCTAAATTATTCTAAAACTATGATATTTGATTTAATATATTGATTTCATTATAATAAATTAATATTAATAAATATGTAAAGTAAAACTATACATAAATGCTCAAACCTTTTGAATATTTTCTAAGTTTATGAGCCTGCGATTGTTTCCAACTAAATCCACTGATCTACCACCTGAAGAGAAGTGCACATGGTGGGTGCCATCTGCCGTCAAAGTCCTTGCTCTACTAAGTATGTTACTCCATTACCTTCCTGATAATTAGATAGTAAACGTTCAAAGAGCAAGAATTGCTAAAAATTACTGTTGTCATAAAACCTATAAAAAGATTATAAAGAGTCTGTATTTAAATTTGACATTTTGTCAAGGGTGGATCCAGGGGGGGCAAAGGGGAGCTGAAGGCCCCCCCCCCTGCAGAAAAATAAAACAAAACAAAACTGAAGAGTTAAATGCTTTTTTTGATTATTTTTAGTTGTGTTGGCGGAAGAAACTCAATTAGCCTTCTCAATTAGCCCTCCCTAAAATTTTGGCTGGATCTGCCCTTGTTTGTGTACATTCGTCTTAGTTGAATTATGAGGGGGGTGTGAGGGGGGAGGAGTGCTAAAAACTATAAATCCTCTCCAAAAAATATTAACCGCCAATCTACAAAAGATATTTATTTAAAAAATCAACATTATCTTAATAATATTAATGGAACTAAAGAACTGCAAAAAAAGATTTTTTCCAAAAAAAATGCATCTAAAACTTATTGTGTGTATCTGTAAATCCACGTCGATCCCCCTCTATGGGCCTTTATCACACAGCAGCGGCCATGTTTATTCTCATGAATATAAAAACCTTTGTTTCACCTGTATAAAACTCTATTCACAAGCACTTGAGAGTGACAGATATGTCTAGGTCTGCTAGCCTTTTAGGTACTATCAGACCTTGTAGAGATGAATATCTTTACGTTTGTTTGTGTTCATCCTGATAGATGCTGCCAATTGGCTTCAGTTRCCACCTCTCATCAGCCATACCTACTTTTATAATCATTCCTTGGACCACATTGACTTGATGGGAGAGTATTACTCCTGGCAAAACCCAGGGGCAAACTTAGGGTGAGTACTCATTTGAATCTTTTTTTACCACAAATAGTACTTGTTCATTGATGCCTTTTTACTCTATGTATTTCTTTTCTGTGTATGAGTATCYGTTATCTACCTGGTTTGGATGGGTCCTACAAACCCCCTGAATAACCTGCATTCTAACTTCCCAAATCAAACCTTAAATTCATGTAATTAGAAAACAGTTAGTACAAAAGTAAGGGTTTTTCGGATGTCTTTTGAACTCCTCCTGGATCCACGACTAAAGTCATGATTACATTTCTGTTTACTTTAATCTACAGGAAGTTCTCTTTCTGTCAGTACCCATTCATTCTCAGCCTAGCAGCAAAGCGCTACATTATGCAGAAAGATTCTGAATCACAAATGATAGTCATGGCAAGGGTAAGTCTGTCATGAAAGTGAGGCTAGTAGTGACAATCAGACTATCAGTAAATTAATGAAATGATGGAATAAATGAATAAAGTGTGTAAATAAATATATGATTGGATGGATTTAATTGAATAAGTGGTTGAATGAATAGACAAATAAATAAAAAAAGGAATGATCATTGATAATTATTGAATTATTAGAAAAGTTTGATGGAAAAAGTTCAGCGCAGAGAAATGCCAGACATGGGGATGTTGTTCCTTAACATTAAAGTCAGAAGATCCAACCTGATTTCAGATTCCCTCAATGAGGTAACCAACCATACTATAATAATACCATGACTCTGAGATTATTGTGATATTATCGTGTATCTTTTGACATACTAGATTGAGCATTCTTGCCGCCATTAGTGTCCTCAAAACACACCATGAATAAAGAGAGATTTCATCATTGTTATTCACTTAGCTGAAAAAGAAATGGGAAATGAATGGGTGAATGAAAGAAAGATCAAGTACATCAATCATATTCTATCCATATACACACCTCATTAGTTCTTTTGACTCATCCCATTTTGCTTTCATTCAGATTGCTCGTAAACAGAAGGATCTTAAGAAGAAACTTAAGGTGACGTTTGCAGGTGAACCAGGTCTTGACATGGGTGGTCTAACCAAGGAATGGTTCTTGTTACTCATAAGAAAGATCTTCAAGCCAGAATATGGTGAGTAAATCTGCAATCTAATCACAAGTGAATATTATCTAGTTAGTAGATTGCATGTGATAATATATAAATGATTTTTTTTCCAGGAATGTTCACGTATCATGAGAAGTCACGTCTGTACTGGTTCAATAATGAGTGTAAAGACCAAGATGAGGAGTTCAACCTTGTAGGAGTTGTATCCTCTACATGGATGATTGATAGCCCTTCTATTTGTCTATTTTCCCACTTTTCCTGTTGTCAGATTGTACCTTTATTCTATGCATGTCTATAAATTTAAAGGACATAACGATAGGTTTCCAATTCTCATGAGATTGAAATTCTTTTGTTTTGTCCTCCAAATTGAGTTGCATTGACGTCACATGCAAGGGGTCTATATCATGTGTCTTGTATGTTTCCTTAACCCACCCACCCCTCTCCAGCTAATGGGACTAGCTGTGTACAACAGTATCATTTTAGACATTCGTTTCCCATCTTGTGTGTATAAGAAGCTTCTCAGCCCAGCCGTCGTACCTTACCAAAACCCTAAAGCTACTGTAGGGGTTGCTAAGCTTGAATTGGATGATCTTGCTGAGGTGATGCCGGTAAGTGAGACTATACGTCATTAGACTATTAGCAACCGAGGGGTACTCGGTCTAGACGGTCGTGTTCACGCGCGAAATTTAAAAGTTCAAGTTCTTTTACACATTGTTCCCTCAGTGTCATAAACAAACCTGAAAGGTACTTTAACCCTCTAAGTTATAAACTGGGAATCGATTTTACACGCAGGGGGGATAAAAAATTAAGGAACTGTTTATCTTACCCTGTAATTTTAGTAGCGACGAACATCGTCATGTTCTTAGTTTTCTTCGCTCTCGCCAGTAGACATCCTCCAAAACACATTTTAAAAGTAGAAAAAGCCTAGATATTTACTCTCATATCAAGTTTATACACTGGAGAACACATAACATCCGACAGCTTTTATACACAGGCTTTTTAAATTGCAAAAATAAGAGAAGAATCTCTCGTTTTTAAGCCCGCCAAACCTCGGCGCACGCGTGAACCTTACGAAACAGGTAAGGGTCCGACGGCAACACCGTATGCTAATTAGGCTAAATTTACTTCCGGTAGACGTCATCTGGGATGTCAAAAGTTCTTGGTTCTTACTTTACTGGACAGCAGTCAAATATCACCCGGAATATCAGCATCTCTAATGAATGCGCATTTGCTATTACGAGTGGTACGGTAACCAATAGATAAAATCGAAAAAGCGCACACCGTATCTGCGTGTTGCCAATGCGTCACGTCAATGTCACGTCAATGTAAATGACAGATTGCGTTACTCCCAGTGTTGTTTCATTGACAGGACTTGTCACGTGGACTGAAGGAACTTCTAAGTTACGAAGGCGATGTGGAGAATGATTTATGTCAAACCTTCCAGGTAATGCATTATTCTCATTGTTTTTAGTCTCCGCGTATGATTGTATGTGACAAGTCTTTTACTTCTCCTAGATCTCCTACACGTCTTATGGACAAGTCATCACCCAAAACCTTAAACCAAATGGTGATCAAATACCAGTAACAAGTGAAAATAGACACGGTATGCCGCACCTTGTACTGGCCTATGATTCACTTGACCACTTGTCACTTGACCATCATTTGCTTTGCTATATTTACAGAGTATGTCAGTCTATACGTGGATTATCTTCTAAACAAGTCYATGTATCAACAGTTCGCCGCATTCTATCACGGATTCCATAGTGTATGCGCATCTAATGCCCTCATTGTAAGTAGGAGTCTCGTTCACACTTGTATCAATGATAATCGAGTGACTTGCAAAATCTGTCGTTCAGCGTACGGCAATGCGCATTTGTTAAAATACTACAACCGGCTTGTTTCCAGTACTTGTATTTTTTACCACAACCATTAGATGACATGTAATTTGATGTTGTTCTTAGATGCTTCGCCCAGAGGAGGTGGAGATGCTTGTATGTGGTAACCCAGAGCTGGACATGGAGGCACTCAAGAAGGTCACAGTATATGATGGTTACAACAAGACTGACCCCACTATAAGGTGATTCTATAACGCATTTATTACAAATAGTCCCCTTGACAGTTCCCTGCGCCATCTTGAAAGGTAGCCGTGCCTTTGAATCAAAGCGAGACAAACGGTTAGCTTGCAATAATAGAGACATGTGAAAACATTTCCAATATGTTAAAAAGGTCTCTATCATTGCAAGCTCTTCGTTCCTCTCGCTTCGATGCAAAGTCACGGCTACCATTCAAGATGGCGCAGGGAACTGTGAAAGGTACTGTTGAGTAGCTTCTCGCGCCGTCCCAAGCCCGTTCTTCTAGAATTGGTGATCAAGAGATGCGCAATACTGCATGCAGGCCATCTACGTCATACAAATAACTTTACTCTATTATAGGTACTTCTGGGAAATTGTTTTGGGATTCCCAACCGACTTGAAAAAGAAAACCCTTCTGTTCGTGACGGGAAGTGATCGCATTCCCATCGGAGGATTGGCTGAAATGGAGTTTAAGATATGCAAGATGGACACCGCAGACAGCACCAAGATGTAAGTACCATCCACGTACCTGAAGGAACTACTTTACTCTGCTTGTCTTGAGTTCATAGTGGGATTACCAGTGTGTCTGATGAATCCAATGTATTCCACAGGCTTCCCATGGCACACACGTGCTTCAACCAGCTGTGTCTTCCACCATACAAGACTAGGAAACAAATCAAACAGAAGCTGACTATCGCGATATCCAACGCTGAAGGGTTTGGCATCGAGTAACAGCCAGCAAGATGGTCCTATAGTCTTAGATTAGCGGATGTTCTTTGTATTTTACGTCACGGGACAGGATCGAGTTGTAGCCGAGTCTCTCTTCCCATTAGCTTTGCTCTGGCAAATAATGAATCTCGACGGTTTTCCCATACGACACAATGACCACTACTTCCTGTTTTGCGTAGGGTACCCCTTCACACACACGACCTGTTAAGATAATGCATCTACTGATATATGCATGGATAAAGTAGTTTTAAATATCGATAACTAGGAATTAGGGGAGTTCTTTAAGCAGAATGACCGCGACGTATTCAGGATTCCAAAATGAAGACAGTTATGCACTCGATAACACGCAGTGGACACCTAAATTGGGTTCCACGTTGACGTTAAAGCACTGTTCAGAAATGTACGCCCTCCTACATTGGGTAGATTTTCCTTTCTTATTCTCTTAGCTAGTTCAATAGCTAGCATGTCTTTGCATGTTAATCAAACATGGAACACGTCTACCAACAGTCCAGCCAGAAAAGGGCGTGTCTTTCGCAGTGCGCGGGCATCCAAAATTGTGAAGTTTTTGCAATAAAATATTTGGTTACGAATAAAATGATTAAGCACCGCGGGTTGTGAGTTCTATTTTCTCACAAGAAGGGAAGGGGGGAATAGAATATTCATATTCTTCCTTCTGAAGGCAAACAACAGCAGCAGTAATAAGATTAGCAGCGGCAATAACAGTAGCAGCAGTAACAAGATTAGCAGCAGCAGCAACAGCAGTAGTAACAATAATACTAGCAGCTGGAGGTAGAAAATACTTTAGTAGCATAACAGTAGAAATATTCCTTTGTTTTGTGCAACGGTGTAACAACACGAAACAATCAAATACAAAACAGCATAAAAATTCCATTGTTTTATTCCCTTTTTTTTCTGCAGCACTGCAAACACAAACTAGCTGTGGTTCTAATAGTTGATGGCTGTATACAAATGGCATCGTTACTATGCAGATGGRATATTTACATACACTTACAAGAGACTTGTCATCTCACTGCCTCCTATCAAAACTATTAATACACGACTGACACTGACTGACGACTAGAACACACACACACACAACAAGTGAGGAACAACACATACAAAAGAACACAATGAATGTGTCAGTGAAAACGATGACTTTCAGAACCATTTTCTGTTGAAAAAGTTCTCATTTTAGTTCATAAATACTAGAAAATCCACAATGAAGAACTTACAGGTGAAAAATAGACGACTTTGGAGGACAGATTTATAGAGAAATGGCAGCCATGACAAACCATGGCGTACAATAAATATAAAATATAGACGTTAGCATTTTGTGAAACTGTACATAGCGGCCAAAATTGCTTTAATTTTTGTACTAAACTATTTGTTGGCTGTGAAAATTGCGGCCACATAATACGCAGATATTCGGACATTAAAACTACTTTTTCAACATTAAAGGGTTCAGCAATATAATCATAGCTTGTATTTGTACTCTTGTCTAGTATTTATGTTATTATTGCTACATTTTCGTCCATTTTTCCCAAGCATTTTGGCCTATTTTAGTCCTAGCTTTTGACAGGGTTTCATTCTTTTGGCTTGTTTTTTTTTGTTTGTTTTTCCATCGCTGATTAACAGTTTTTTTAATTCATTATATCTTCACATGTTTACTACTTCTTCTGATAGAATCGACTACTACAACAGCTGGCCTTACTATCTTTATGACCAGCCGCTTACAGCTAACTAACACTAGAAAGTGATTAACAGGTGATTTGCCACCATTTTTTCATGATAATGTTAACATATAGGTGAGAAAAGATAGCCCACATTGGATACAATGGTTTTGTTGGAATTACAATATCCTAAGTGGAATACAAAATGATACCTCTATTACTGCTAGAAAGATGCAGTTAGATCAAGATGCAGATAGGTCGAGTGATCAGAGAAGTAGCAAAGAGCATTGAGAAAGAGCATCATTTGAAATCATCATCATGTGTTGAGCATCATTAACTGAGAGTCTAAGCTCAGTGTTTACTGAGCATGATAGCCAGCAGCCGGCTGCATGGCATATGATGGTGTAGGGCCACCTTGGGGAGTCAGCATTCCACTGGCTTGCATACCAATCACTTGTGGTGACTGGTTCGGAGTTTGAATGGCTGAAGAGGGGGAAGTAGACATCTGAGCTGCTGCAGAAACAAACAAACAATGTTGATTATTCTATTTGATTGTTTTGGTCCAAAACAGTTGTGGATCTTTATTCATTTGTTTCTTACCTTGGTAATTCTGTACAGGATACATCGCCATACCCTGTTGGCCACTGTACAATCATAGATAAAAATCATTAGATAAAAGATTAGTTAACAGTCAGCGACAAGTACTTATGTATCATAGGTAGCCCATATTGATAATAAATAATATCCCCAAGGGGGTGGGTTACTCAACAGACAGTACCAAGTACTTACGTAGGATAGGTGGCCCCATTGTGATAATACATTAAATCCCCAAGGGGGGGTGGGTTACTCAACAGTCAGCAACAAGTACTTATGTATCATAGGTAGCCCATATTGATAATAAATAATATCCCCAGGGGGGTGCGTTACTCAACAGACAGTACGAAGTACTTACATAGGATAGGTGGCCCCATTATGATAATACATTACATCCCCAAGGGGGGGTTACTCAACAGACAGTACCAAGTACTTACGTAGGATAAGTGGCCCCATTGTAATAATACATTACATCCCCAAGGGGGGTGGGTTACTCAACAGACAGTACCAAGTACTTACGTAGGATAGGTGGCCCCATTGTGATAATACATTGCATACTGAGGATATTGCACATAAGGCTGTTGTGGTTGCTGCTGTTGTGTGGGTTGCATCTGTTGTTGCTGTTGTTGCTGGGTTTGTTGGTAGTAGAATGGTGCATAATACTGGTGCTGGGAAATAAACATACATTTGAAAATTATTTACTTGCAGTCTTGAGTCTGCTAAAACAGCATAGATCCCTCCCTTGGTCCTATTTTTCCCCTTGACACCATCCACCATAGTATACATTCTTCTATCCCACCATAGACCCACCCTGTTCTAGTACTATGTACACCACAGACCCCTCCCTCCTATTCTACCTCCTAGTACTATGTACATGTCAAGGTTATTACCTGCCAAGCTGCAGCCTGCTGGAAGTTTACCATTTCTGGTGTCTCTTTTCCCCACGAACACTGCAAGAAAATAAAGGAATAAACAATTAACACTCACATCCAGTCAACAAGGGTTTAATGGATTCTTGTTACCTACCCTAAGCAAGTAAGGATTGTTGGGATCTCCTAATGTAGTTTGATTATGTGTTCCTACTATTCCACTGGTTGCCTCATTATGGGTGTTAAACCTAAATAGAAAAACAGACAAGTACATTAGTCAATACTTGTTATGCAAATAGAGCCTACAATAAACCTAACATTCCCTTGAGAATAATTCCTTTGTTTATTGGAAACAATTTAGAAGATTCATTCGTACAAGAAATCATTATTCTCAATGGCATAACATGTAAAAACGTTATGCCCAACTTTAGGTCTTTAAATGGTGTTGGTGCAAGATTATCGCTTATTCATAACATTAAGTTGACTTACTTTATAAATGCATATCCCTTATCAGCAAATAACTTTATCTCCACTATATTACCATACTGTGAGAACAACTGCTGTAGATCATAATCTATACAAAACAAGAAACAAATAGTAACATTGCTTGTACACTTGAGTCTATGCAATTGGACAAAAAAGAACTATGGGCCGGTACTGACTATGTATTGACTATATATGGTTATTCTCTGCCTGGAGAGTCAGATTCAGGTTTGGTGGAAAGAAATATATTATATGGAGGCTATGGGTGAGGGTTAAATAACTGTCAATTAACAAACATGTAAATAATAAATAARTGTCTTGACAAAAAAATTTTCATATTTTCCTTTGGTTTGGTGGATTGAAAAATTATATGGAGGCTTAAGGTGAGGGTTAAATAACTGTCAATAAATAAACATGTAAACACAAAAATCACTGTTGATAGATTATTTTTATCTAGGGAAATGTACCTTTAACATCTGGTGGTAGATTTCCAACATAAATTGTCGTGTTCAACTGAGATGACTTATGAAATACTTCTTCCCAATTCAGAGGTTTGCCTATAAATTTATTGTCAAACAATAATTTACAAAAAAATAACAAAATGGTTACTCTACACTAATACAATAGACTTTCAACAAATACCACAGGGTGGGTTACATCAGACCTGTTCTCATGGATGGTTACTCTACACTAATACAATAGACTTTAAATAAAAACCACAGGGTTACATCAGACCTGTTCTCAGGGATGGTTTGAATGTGAAGACGAACCTCCATCTCTTTGACATTATTTCAAAGATAAAGATGAACCCCCTATCAACAACCCCCCAGGGTTGTGTGTGTACACTTACTCTGTATAGGATGGTTTTTTCTTGATGCCCAGTTTGTCCTAATTATTTTACCCTTGATTTCTGTACCTGTCAATACAAAAGCATATTTATGTTAGTGGCCTTGTTGTATTATTGATGTACAAACTCAAGCCATAGATGGTGTAGGAGTTTATATGATGTACACAACACAAACACAATTATTCCACATGACTTATCAAATATTGAGAGAATAAGAGAAAAATATCAAATGCCCTTGGCGGGAATCGAACCCACATCTTCGGTTCCAGTCCGATGTGTTAACCACTACACCACAAGGACCAACCACGATGTTGAGGTTAGTTGTTTTGTGTTTGACTAAAATTCTCAAAATAAAGGTGAAACTGGCAGGACAATTTTGTATATGATATAAAAATTCCTCCACGGTCATGATTTCTATTGTGTTTTCCTCATGAATTATTAATGACATTGATAATATCAATCATATAACCAATATTTCTCTACTGTCATCAACAAGTTACCAGTGGTAGCTCTTACCATTCATATCAGCAATTGCCTTTGCAGCGTCCTGAAAAAAACAACAGTAGCAATTGGAAGGTGTTTTGTGGTAAGATGGGATATTCACCAGAAGTACCATAGGCAGGGCCTCCATGGGAGTAAACCTGTTGTTTGGATGCCTACAAACCCTGTCCCCTTCCTAATGGGCACGGCAGTTACTTACATCTTTTCTGACAAATGCAACAAATCCAAATCCTTTTGACTTGTTTTTATTTGCTGGGTCCTTCACGACACGCACTTCACTAAAATAAAAAACAAAAATAAGAATAAACAAAAATCAAATTACCCCTGTCCAAAACTAACAACAAAATGAATTAAAGTATAAGTTACAAAGTATCCTTGCAATAGTTATAAAAAAGTTAGGTTTTCACAATATCGGTGCATTTTTACTAATACTGGTTAAAGAGTTTCTATGAACAAGCTCACTGGTAGATTAGAAAGGGACAAAATCTATGACAAGCTTCTACACAAGTTCAAGTTACACAGTATGCTGTAATGGAGAAGGGAGGCTCTCACTGATATCAATGTCTGGATCTAGGGTTTGAATCGGAAATTAATATTAGACTACAGAGGAGGGGTTTGAATGACAAGCACTGTTACGACATGTCTCGTTATTGCAGTATTTGAGAGGGGGGAGGGAAGGGGGGAAGAGAGCCCTGTCAATCTTACCCTTTCTGTAGAACCTCATATGAGTTTCATTTTGAGGCTGATGTGCGATCTCTCATTGAGTACAATTTGGATGTGTGGGGGGAGGGGAGGGGATGATAAAAGGGTACATGCATGATTAATTTAAAAGAAAAAAGTAAAGTAAAAGAAAACAAGAAATATATCCTACTCTTCCTGCCGTGATGGACAGTATATCATAGATAGACTCATCTGTGACAAGCAAACAATGAATCCAGAATTAACTTGCTATTCAGGTACAAAACATTTCACAAATAGAAGATGGATAAAAACCGAAAAGGAATTTCCTAACCAAGAGAGCATATGAAACTAAAGACGTTTTTCAAATAAGAATTAAATAAGAAACTTAATTATTATAATTCCCAACCACTACCCAATGGTTGAGATGAGTTACTAAATAGAACCATGAATTTTTTTTCCTTTGATAAAATTCTGGATTGATAAAGAATTTGGGCATGAACAGGTTGACGTATTGTAATGTAAATACTAAGCCTTCCATATTTGAATGATTGAGTTGAGAGAAAAAAAACATTGTTTGAAAGAAGATGGGTGACAGGTTTGGTATATCTTGAAACTCCTCCACAATAACACACAAAACAATATGAATGATTAAGAGAACAACAAATCATTGCTCATGGTTCAAATATAGTAAGATGTTCTTAAAAAATGAATTTGTCCTACCCTTAGTTAGTATTAACTAAAATCTTCATAGAGCAGTTGTCTACAGATTATATCTTAATATCAGATACTAGAGTATCACTGGACAGTAATAGAGTATGAGGGTGTACCACGGAAACATCACTGGGCCCTAATCTTACCTCTCGATGATTAGTAATCTTTATAACAACAATGTTGATCAAAATTCTATAATAATTCTATATTTTCTATTTTATAATCTGTCAATCTTGTTCCTTCCTGAAGAATGCTATTGTGAGTCAAGTTGGAACAGAGATTAACAACAGGAATTTTAGAATGTATGGAATGTGATGAAAACATCAATATAGTACTATTTATTATCCATCTATTTTAGTTATTAGATTGAACTTTTCCATGTACTTACGATATGTCCCCAAAAGGTTGGAATGCCTTTCGTAAGGTAGTATCATCTATATCTTCGGCAAGATCTCCCACAAAAATGTGGTGATGGTCTGAAGAGCAAAAAATAATGTATAAAAAAACGTGTACAAGAACACAACATGTTTGTTTCACTAAAATCAGGAGGTTTCCAGCATCTATACAATTAACCTATATACAACGGGGATGGCAGACCAACCCCCTTTTTTTCTTGGGAAAAAATATTCTTTGGTAGAACTGTTAAAAACCATCATGTGCAACAAAATGTTTTGACTAGGACAAAATTTGTTTCCAGGCTGAGGCTAAATTGTCACAATGGGCTGCCTGTGGCATAATTGAGCTCACCCCCCCCCCCCCCCCCCCCCCCCCCCCTACTGTATACTGTCTGTCCTGTACAAAATGTTACTAGTACCAGGTAAATACATTATGTGATTAGAACAAATCACCTAACAAATCACCTAACATACTCTAAAACTACAAGATTAATATAGAAAAGTATGTAAAAGCAAGCTTCGTAATTCATAACAACCTTTGGATAGAGCTCCTTAAAGAATGCTAAGTTCAAAATAATACCAATAAACTTTATTAACTAGTATCAATAATTATCTGTTATTTAATCGAATATAATTAGTGTACATAGTATAAGTCATGCAATACAACTTGGAGACAATTGATTTGTTAAAGATCTTCAATTACTTCAATTTCCTTTATCTGTCTTGTGGTAAGAAAGGTCACACAAGAAAGATACAACAGTGATACAGTGATGACAATCAGTCTGAAAACAATATCACCTGCAGTAAAAGAATTTATCCCAACCTAATAAGATTTWAAAAAAATTTACATGAGAACTAATTTATGTATTATCAAAAAAGTCTTCTATTTTAAAGGCACAATTCATCACAGTCATCTCAATACTAGCGATTTTTTACATTGCAAAAAATCTGAAAACAAGATTACAGTAATTGTAATACATTGTGTATTATTTCCATTCATGCCCAAAGATCAATAACAAAATCTTGACATTAAAAATTCAATATTCCCTTCGCAACCACAGGGTTTGAATATGTCTTCAAAAGTAGAGTGAAGGCCATAAATCCAAAAACAAAGAGTTTAGTCTAATTGCACCTATATTGCTGCTATTTTGTACAAAATAGTGGACATTACTGGAACATTGGGAACAACAGGAAATACCTCTATGCATCTTTGTTTGATTGATGCCTGAGTGAATCTTAGCTATTTTACAACTAAATAGTTGATAACTAAATACTTTTAAGCACTACATGTACTTAGCTAGTTATTGTATATGTATATATGGCATACACTCTATGCTTTACTGCTTAAACCAGTACTCCCAAGAATTTTCATTTGTATTTGGTCATATTTTATAACTTTGGGCATATTTCATATTTAATTCAAAGAGAAGATTGTTAATATTCCATTAGTGGTATCCTTGGGGTGTTTGGTTTGTAGAAAACACTAAAATTACCAATGAAAAACTGGGGAAAAAATAGAAAAAAATATCTAGAGCAGCTTGTAATTTCTGGTTAATTTGATAAAATTATGATTGAACATTTGATTATAAAAACAAACAGCCTAACTGTTTCACATAAGAGATGATTAAAAATATTTTTTAAATTACTTTGTCAGAGGCCCAGTAAACTCTTTTCTATCAGAAGATAATAATAAAAAAGAAAGAAAGTAAGATTTGCTATTGCATGTCTGCATATAATTGTTTTTCTTCCTTCCAATCATTCTTTTATTTTTCTTTTCTTTCATTCTTGTTTCTTATTTAACTTGTTTTAATTTAGCAGTAATTATAAACTAATTTCCAAAAATATTTCTTAACTTCCTTTAAATGTTAACATAATCTCTCCAATCAAAAACAATAAGTCAGAATCATAACAGGAAGTTAAATGTAAAATAATGAGAAAAAACTAGCCATCTGCATGAATACAAAAGCAATAGAAGACAGTATATGATGTACAAAGGAATCTTTATTTTTATTTTATTTTTTTTGCTGATGGAAAATGAAAATAATATCCAATAGACAAATGATTGAATATTTTAACCACACACAACATTAAACACCATGGGATACTGTTTAGATTATCATCTATCATATAAATACACTCAATCTTCACTCAGCTGGGATAGTTCACCTTTGGGCAATATATTCTGAAGATATATCATTAAAACTAAGACCAGTTTCAATGTCATGGAATGCTAACAAAGCAATAAAACATTATTGGCAATCCAAGAAACAAAGAAAAAAAACTTCAATTAACTTGATAATCTTGGTTAACATGTGTGGCTACATCAAATCTGACCAAGTTCTAAATTACACATTTTGCCACACTTGCCCATAGATTAGGATCTAGGTTTTTATGTCTGAGTCTGATGTGAGGGAGAAAAAAAAAACATTTCATAAAATATGTTTTTGGGTATCAAAGTGTAGTAGGACACTTGGGCAGCAATTGAGAGTCAATTGACACTAGATGACTCTCTTGATAAACCATATCAACTTGACAATGGATATCTACTGTATGTAGCCAGAGGTAAACCCTTGGAAAATCCTATTAACCTGGATATATTTTTCTCTCATGAATCTTTAGGAGTCATACATTCTTGATTGGTGCATTTGTAGTATTTTATCAGCTTATCTCAACTTTTTATAATAATTATGTAGAACCCTTTTTCTGTCAATAAGTCTGAGGACTAAACTGTTTCTGACTCTCAACAAAAGAGGAATATGATCCTAAACATTATTTTCTACTCATTCAATTATTTTGGTGCTAAACCCATTACATTCATCAAATCTTTTGAATTTAAAAATATATTAAATTGGTTTTCTGGTAGCAGAGAAATTATGAGATCCTTTCAAATAAAGCAACATAATGAGTTGCTTYTATCTTGCAAATATGTTGAGGTTTTAAAAGGGTCTTAGGTAAAACATCTTTCTTAATAAATCAGTTTTGGTAAAGATTTTCAAGTCTGTCATTAAACTTGATAGAAAACTACAAACAGATGAAGTTCAAGRACAAAGGAATTACACAAGTGTGTCAAAGATTGTTTACATTCTGTTTCTTTGAACAAAATAGAACAAGCTAAAGGGCTGGACTTCTCAAATAAGACCTGTTCAGCAATGATACTTCTATGAAAATAATCTTCACCAAGATATGATTTTTTGTGAAGAATTTCTAGCCAGCCAAATCAGAACTTCAATATTCATAATGTTTCTTGTCTGGTCTATGATAATTTGACTTGGGAACCAGTTACTATGACAGACAATCCTTGAACAGAACTGTTCTGGACTGTGAATCAATGCTGGAACTAATTGACAGCTTAAATGTAACTAGACATTGAATCCCAACAAACTTGTTCATGATATCAGCAAGCACTTGTAACTCAATGCTGGTAGCTTACAGCTTGAGATTACACACTAGTGGGAGTTCCCCAGTCTTTAAATGAATCAGAATTATCAGAGCTAGGAGGGCAAGCAATCAAACAGAGTCACAAGAGCACAATACAACAATAATCAAGAACCTACCTGACATTTTGTCTCAATAATATACACAAAAAAACAAGATAATTTGTGTTGGAAATACTTACTATTTGTCTCTCCTCTCTTCATGCCCTGGTTGTTAGTAGCCCAATTCACTTTTATATTCTAGATGGAGTGAAAGAAGAATGGTGAAGGTCATTTATTATGTATTTTGTGACCCTTCTAGTTCAACATCAGAGCCAGATGTCTGGTTGTTTCCACTGTCCCAGCAGGTAGACAAGTAGCTAAATTATCACTCAATTCTTACTTGACTTAACTAGCCACAGCAATGAATTACCATGGAGGAGATATTGTGAGGGTACACTAGAGAACAGAGGTGATCACTCAGAACTGGTTTTGATTTGTCATGTTAGTCTTGTTCTGGTTCACTTCTCTGATCAAACTTGTTCATTATCATGAATGCCATTGTCTGATGCCATGAAATATTAATGGAATAACACACAAACCCCAGGGTTACAACCTCTCTGATTGGGAAACAGATACAAACACACCCTTTCCAACCTGTCCAAAATGATTCACCAAATTCACAGGTCTGTTAAAGCACAGTATGAATCCTGGCACAAAGCATAGCTGCACATCTTTGGGGAAAACTTAAGGGGTATCATTTAGAGAGAATTTTCTAGATCACCAAAAAGAAACTCTTGATTAACTTTAGTTCAAAAAATTTTATTCAATGCCATACTTTTGCATATGGTAGTAGAGGACTTGGAAACGTCAGCCACAAAATACAGACAGTTTTTCTATGATAATTTCTAGAAAGGATGAGTGAAGATTGATCAAGTTGCAATAACCTAGTACACCTGTTATTACATAAAACACACCTGTTTACCCAGAATGGGAGAGCTAAAGGATCAAATTCACTTATTGAGAGGTGTCAATACATACCAATAACAAAAGTTGGATAGAATGATAGGAAACCCTCTAACACCTTCAATGTCGTAACAACTAATTAAACAGACACTCCATTGATCAAGTGAAGAAATAATTCCCATTATAAACAAACAAACTCCAGTCCCTTACATATACAAGTGCCTTTAGATATGTGATGATGTTGGCATAGCACCTGGATACTCACACATACATACTTGATACAGTATATACCATATACAGTATAGACTAGAGTATATATATATCGGGCTGACACCTATATAATTGGAACAATTAACTAAGCTATCCAAATACAACAAGAAATCTACTAGTATAAGCAAGCAGGTACAGAAAACTACCAGTAATTCCATAACTTGTGTTTAATATTGTTTGTAATCCTCTTCTTCTATCATACTTCTGGTTTATTTTGAGGTTTGAAGTTTGTACCATATGACAATGACTAAATATAGCCAGCAAAAAAAATTATAATTGTATTAGCTATAATTCCTTGGTGTTAAAAATACCATTAATCAATTTGGAATCAGTGCGGGAAAAAACTTAATCACAGCATGGAAGAATAGCTCAGTGATTTGGTAGGAGTTGGTAATAAATTTTAAATTATAATTATTCATAAATCACATAAAATTAAAAACCATGAGAGAATCCCAATCAAATGATAAGATTTTTTGGCACATTTAATGCTTTCTAGTGGAATGCAGCATGATTCAAAGGATGAAAATAGTTGTATAGGCTTTGTGTGTGTGTTTCTTTGATACAGTGTTGCCTATATTTGCATAACCATGTCAGAAATGACAAAGAATCTATTCATAGGCTAAAATAAATAAGAAACAGGTATTCTTTAAAGCAAATTATTCAAAATTCTTAAAATATATCAAATATTTCACCTGTCAGGACCCTACAATGTATAAGAGTCAAGGAAACAAAGAAACTTATCAAATCTGTCAAAATTACCCTTTTTTACTGGAAAATACAAATTAAAACAAACAAAAAAAACTGACAAAATTGTGAACATTTTAAAGAAAAAAAATTTTCCATAGATTTTTGAAAATACCTTTTTCCATTAGAAAAAAAACTTTTTTTAAAAAATAACCATTTTTAAAGTCAAATAGCATTGAAAGCTTCAACTTGAACAAAACAAATAAGCTTTTTAGACATCAAAGTAAAGATTTGGGGTTCTCAAACTTAAAATTGTGGTAAATGAACATACCACAATAATAGTTTCAAATCAAAAAAAATTAATATTCTTAAACAATATTATAAATATTCAAAAAAAGGTAGAAACAGGGAGTGAACATAAAAAATGTATCAAGACTTGAGTAAGGTTTTGTAAGTATTGGTTGAGCTAGTTTTTTTTCACCAATATCTTTTCAAGCAGAATTTAAAAACTTGTTTCAACCTGATTCTGACCTCTGATCTTGTGGTGTGACCATACATTGGATTAATTGCATATATTTGAATATTGTACGTCAAATACTGTCAAGCATAGTTGGCGCTCAAGCTATTCAAGTGCTGTAACTCTTTATAAAAATAGGAAACTAATTTTAAAACCCCTTTTGCTTTCAATTGGCTGATATATATTTGCATTACAAGTTTTAATTCATTTTATGAGATTTATTTTCGCTGTTATTACATTACTCTTCATTTTAATTATTCTTCTTGTGTTCTGTGTCAGTGTTGTCTGGTTGCAACACCAAGAAATACCAACAGTCAAACTCAGCACCTACTATAACTATACTAATGTGCCATAAGGCAGTAGCTGGACTGCAATGTTACATGTAGATGGTACAATTATCAGTAAAAAAGTACTTCAAAAATGAAAAATCATTCTATTAAAATGAATATAGCAAATGACAACTACAATTTAGAATGCTAATATATTGGCAAAAGAAAAAATGTTTTAGCAAGAAAGAAATTAACTGTAACTATTGCCATGAACATCAAAATTGGAAATGAACTTTTTCATCTTAAATCACATGTAGCAAAATCTAGATGAAAAGATTTAAATAAAAAGAAATCTAATCAGATCTGGTCCTCAGATCTACCACTTTATGGTGGATGGAAAGCCTAAAATGTTTTTAAGCCCACTTGATACAGCTACTGATAGATCAAATTAAAATTTCACAGTTGATCTTTGTGAAGGGAGGACAAACCAGAGAATCCAGATAAAAAGCCTCCAAGTACAGGAGAGAACCAACAAACAACCCTACTTACATATTACGCACGAGAGAACCAACAAACAACCCTACTTACATATTACACATGAGAGAACCAACAAACAACCCTACTGACATATTACACACGAGAGAACCAACAAACAACCCTACTCACATATTACACACGAGAGAACCAACAAACAACCCTACTCACAAATTACACATGAGAGAACCAACAAACAACCCTACTCACATATTACACATGAGAGAACCATCAAACAACTCATATGACACAGAGCCTGATGGGACTCAAACCATGGTTTTGTGTTGGTGAGAGGTGAGTGGCCATCAAGTTCAAGTAGTTTAGTTAATCCCAAGATATTTGGTGCTTTTTACCATTACTCATGTTCCCTTTAGTGAAGTCTGGGTAAGGGCTGGAGAGCTCTCATAAAGTGGAAGTACTTAGTATAATCCCATAACATTTTGTGATCTTACAACTCATGTCTTATTCATCTCAGTATTATTTTCTTGGGAGAAGGAAGGAATGGAGCGGGCAGTTTGTAAAGTACCATTATTAAGTTTGGAGAGGAAGAGAGAGGTACAGTGCTCTTTCAAAGAAAAACAGTTAAGTCTTACTACAACCCACAAACACTTATTTCAAGGTTTAGAAGAAAAACAGTTAACATATTCTTACCTTTCCCATTATAAATCGTCTATCCATTTGATATAAAGCTTTTGCTGCATCAGAATTAGTATGGAATTCTACAAAACAATAAGGGTCTTTCCCAGTTGTCTGGAAAGAAAGAAAAACAAGATTAATTAGAAATGTCTTGTCACATCTGAATACAATAAATTTCTAGGATTATTGCATCTTAAAATGTTACATTAAGAAACAGTATGTGCAACATTTTGGTGAGAAATGTTAAAACCATTAAAAGTTAGTAAAACAAAAGGTATGTAATCTAATCCATACTAATCTGCCCTCGGCACTTGTACATTTCTATAAATCATTGGATTAAATATAAACACACTTATTACAATATTGATTACTGTTTGAGGTAGAATCAATAAATTTTCAACTTGTTTACAACAACCTCATATTACATAACCCATTCTTTCATCTAACTGCACTGTTTATATCATTTACGGCAATTAACTATATCAGAGCACAAGATAAACAGTTCTACGTAGAACTATTTAAAGAAGGTGGCAAATTCACAAGTCAAATCAAATTCGCTGTCAACAATTCCAATCCATTATTTAGTATTTTTGCTTGTAAGTGTCTTGATAAATAAGTGGCAAATTAGAGTTAACAAAATTTCAATTGATCTGAATTACCTTCTAAGCAAAGGATGTTCCGATTTTTTTAATTTTTATTTAAACATATTAACTCTCTGAGTTCTCTCCAAGAGCTAGGCTCATCGTGGGAGATTACACAGTTAACAATAATTACAAGGTTTCTGGAGTTTAAGGAAAAAGGAAAAAAAAGTTTAACATATTAACAAAAAAAACACATATATATAGAAAAGTACAATTGA
Organism: Actinia tenebrosa; assembly: GCF_009602425.1. Next base: position 99,325 of record NW_022259648.1, on the reverse strand, counting down.
GATTACATCGTGGGAAATTACATGTAATGATTAGAAAGGAAAAAAAAGCATATATATATAGAAAAAGTACAACGGAAAAGAAAATATATATGTTCCGATTTGGGGGGAAATAAAATGTAGGTAGAATATTAAATGCTTAAATGCAATAATATGATTATTGTACAAAGACATAAGCCACAAGAAGTAAAAACTATGAAGAGTGGTTATTGGAGTATGGAAAAACTCCAACACAAACAAATTTGCATAATGTTTGACCACATGTAGGCAAGATTATTTATAAGAAAAGCCAATTTAAGACCAACATAGGTTTATATTGGTTGAAAGCTGATAAAGAGTTAAATAATAGCTTGTTTTAAGATAAACATCTTTTAAAGGACTTTCACAACACAGCATACAGTAATTAATAACACTGGTAGTTACTGGATTATGCTGTGTAGCACTGAGTTTTGTTCAAAGATACCAAATATCAAGAAATACCATGAGAGAGTCCATTATTTTAATAAAGTATTCTACCAATAAAGAAGAAATGATTTGAAATGTTAGCAGAGTCATATGATACAGTGACTGTGATAAAGATATGGATTGAAAACAAGCCCTTAGGTGAGAACATCAACTTCATCTTTGGTACAGTTTTAACATCCACTATTTAGAAAATACTGAAACACTTTTTTTATAAAACTACAGAACAAAGGCACCTTAAAAAGCGTAAATTACAACCAATAGGTTAAATGACAATAAAAACATTTACGTTCTGAACTTCAAACTGTTTCTAAAGGGAAGATGAAATTAACAGAAATCAAAGAAACACATTCGAATAACTTACTAAACAAAAGATTTTCGGACGAGTTGGTTTGGTATTCTGGAAAAATAACCAAGTAGTCTCTTGTACAACTAAAAGTTTAAAATTAGAATTCGATATCTGAATCAAGAGAATGAAGTTGAAGAGAAAGACAGATGGCAAACAAACATTTTCTGACTTGTAAGTCTATAACAAAGATAGCCTCAGTTCGTTTGGCAACAAATCCAAAATGTTTCAGTTTTGAAAGCTGAAATGTCGGTAAGAATAGAATATTCCGTGAGCACTCTGAAAGTCTCCAACAGAGCATTAGGTCAGACAATGAAAAGCGAAGAAAGAAGGGAGTCACTCGTTTAAGGAAAGAAAACCACGCAAAATAGAAAGAAACAGCACTTACAATTTGTGTTCATCCCACGGTATCGATCAATGAAGAAGATCACAAAGCAGTAACGACTAAACGACTAACCTTATGACCGAGAAAGCCTTGGAGAATTGAAATAACTAATCATGTGAGGCCAAGGATAATAATATTTGGTTTGATTGGTAGACCCAGGAGCCGGGCGTTAGATAAACATAACCATAGTGCACGGTCAAGCAAGTACTAATGAATACACATAAGCCATACATATATCGTATACATACATATATATGTTCTATTGATTTTATTATTGACTCTTTCTATTTCACTTGGTAATTCTTCCATAATGTTTATCAGCTTTTTTTAAGTATCATAATACAACAGTCAAGACAGATCAAAATAGGATAAATTATAAGGTGCGGGTTGTTGGTAAATTAACTGGCGGCCTTTATCTTTTTACTAAAACTGAATGAGCTTCAAATCTATTACATCATCAAGTATAATTTTTAATTTCAACGTGGCTGCCACTAAAATAAGCGTCTCAGACAATCGTAGGTGGTTAGAAGTTGCTGTAGAGACAATCATCTATCGGTATTCCCAAACAATTTTGTGATCATCACCCAGTGTTCACAGTGAACCGGCGTTTGGTTCGTTGACGCACTAAGACAGCTCAAACATAAATAATTTTGGGGCTAATACATACCGAGTTGATCATCTTACATCTTGAGACTGAAGCTACGCCGTTAAATATAGAGTGGATAAGTTCTTCTGTGCATGAAGGATCCAAGTTGCCAACGTAGCTAAAGAAAGAAAAGCATCCAAAGTGTGCGTAAGATGGCTGAATCTCAACGTACACACACTCAACTTCCTGTAGTATTTACACCGATTTACTCTTCATTGTTCTACTTACAGGCTTCTGTTTTCCTCCTCCCCATTAGCCTAGAACGGAACGGAGATACAACAGTTGATCTAGATGTTTGGAAAGTCAAAAAAATCCTGTCAAAAACTTACCTCCATGGCGAAAAAATTTCCCAGATAACACGCGAAGAAGAAAAGAAAAGCTTTAGGCTTCAACTGCACATGCGCAATCGTTTCAGCTACGTCACGTTCTTGACCGCTGACCGGGTTTTCACGTGCTCAGTCAATTGGTTTTCCTTTGTACGTGACATGATCACACACGTTCCAATATTTACAAGAACGAAAGGTCGTAAAAAAAACAGTCTAGATCTTTCGTTATTCTTAGAAAACGTGTGTTCGCGTTTAGCTTAAGACGCCACAAAGCTAAAGCGAGTTAAGTGCTAAAAAGAGATTTAGTAATTGGCGGTAATATATTTAAAATATTTGCGGGCATATTGTCTGCATTTTTTTCGCGATTAGAATCAAAACACAAATAAGAAGTATGATAAGAATTAATCATCTGTTTATTAATCAACCTGTTCTGGATATTTAGTTAAATTGCTACAATAAAGAATATCACGAAAACTTTTCTAGCAGTCGAATATAATATAAAACCTCTTTACAAGCATTGATTTTGTTAAAAAGTATTTACAGATCCTGTAGACATGAAGTGTTTTCTCATTCGCATACAAAATAAACCAACAATTGAAAACTGTCATTCATACAAGTTGTTTGAAGTAGGTTATACAAACCTGCAGGACTTGGAATATCATTCTGGATAGGATGACTTGTTCAATGCACTCTCTGCACTATATGTACCTTTATGATTCATAAAGGTGTATATGTTTGTGGTTGAGGGTAAAAAGTTGTAGTAGTGTTCACAAGTCAATGTATAAGAAGTTGTTTATCAGTATCAGCAGGAAAGGTTAATCTTCACACCCATGAAATAGGTACATAGTTAATAGATAGGTAACTACATAAAGAAGCTGACTTTTTCCAATGAAAAAACAAGTGATTGGGTCGACCCGAAACTCTCTAGCAAGATCAGTATATGAAGACTACAAAGACTACTAATCTACACAGATATTGAAAGCTTGCTTCACACATACTTTCAATAAATTAGTTGTTTGTTGAATAGACATTGAAACCACAATATTTTTAAATATATACACAGCAATATCCCAATAGCCTAACTGGTTTTTATAGCATTAATAAACATAACAAACCCACATATTTGTAGTTCTTATTATTTTTACATCCATCAATTAGAGATGTTTTTAAAATGTAGAGCAGACCAAAATATAAATATTATTCAGTATTCATACTATAAATATATTGAAGAGAGTTTTAATAGTGTAGTTCTTTTGCTAACTCCTTGGCAATGGTGTTAAGCTGAATATTTGTTGTTCCTTCATAAATTGTGCCTGAAAAAAAGGTATATTTATAAATGATGGATACGTGATAATGAGGAAGATAGTGGTAATAATATTGTTACAATAATAATGATAATATTGGTATTGATAATGATGCTAATGTCAGAAAGTGCAAATGTCCAAGGCAAAAAGTCAAACCCAGGGGAGGATGCAACCAAAAATATAGGGGGCCCAGACCCAATTTTGTGAATGGAAACTTGGAAAAAATATCTAAAAATATGCTTTCTATTCCACTTCAAGAAACATAACCAACGTTCTGAAAGGGGGGTGACAGCCCCCCTTTGCCCCTCCCTGGATCTGCCCCTGAAAACTCATATATGTGATGATGAGACTTTCAAGTCTGTATGGGTATATATCTTGACAGTTACAATACTGGTGCCTGCATTCCATCTGGTATTTGAAGGTATCCTTGTTAATAAGCTCATCAAGTGAGCCAGAAATATCTGTTTCAGTCATTGAGCCTTTAAGAGCACGTCTGGCTCAAATAGTGACCCTTGACTTACTGTAATAAGATTACTGGTAATCAATGAAGATATTTAGTTATACCTATTTTACAATCCCTGTAAAACTTCTCCATGGGATAGTTTGTAGAGAATCCAACTCCACCCATCCACTCAATACATTTAGATGTCGTCAATGTTGCAACCTTAAAAAAATAACACCTAAAAATTTTAGCAAAAATTGATAATTTTACATTAATTATTTATTAGTATTATCCAAGGATGTAGAGGAGATGACTGTTGAAATCTTGAGAATTTAAATTTATGTTTTGTTAACTAGCTATAGAGGAATGGAAAGTGTTTGTAATGTTGTTATATTTGCATATCAATGGTAAAAAATGTATTAAAAGTATTGTTAACTCTGTTTCACTATTTTATCTGTATGGCTTTTTTACCTTCAAAATATTAGGAGATAAATCAAGACTTTAATATAATATTAACTAATACTAAATAAATTTCATTTTATAAACTTTATAAAATAAAAATACTAATGCACATATTTCAGGCGTATATATGCTCACATGTGTGCATAATCTTATTATATGTATTTATTGACAACAGTACCTCGCTAGCATAATATTTAGCCATGGCTGCCTCTTTTACAAATGGTTGTCCTGCTTCTTTTCTGCGAGCTGCATTATACACCAGCAACCTTGCTGCTTCAATTTGGGTGTGAACTTGAGCAATTTGATGTTGCATTCCCTAGGGGGGGAAATATTACATTTAATACATCCAAAGTTACAATGCTATAACCAACATAAGAAAACTAGCAAGTAAATTAGTTTGAGCTGTACTGGTGCATTTGACATGACTTCAATAGTGTTACTGTATAATGCTCATTTCCAGTCAAGGCTAATAAACATGACAAAAGTGAAACTCTGAGTCTTGACTGTAGTAATTTAGACAGCAAGAGATAGGCAAATCTAAGGACAGGACAGGACAGCAAAGATGTAAAAAAATTGAGTATCCAAACATCGTACTGTAAGTTGAAGTCATTTGATGATGAGCTGAATAATGTGATCAATAATCATGAGTAAAAAAGAATGTAACAAACTTCTTACATCAATATAGACCAGTGTACRATGAACTAGTTCTGTTTCCACAGTCAAGTTATAAAAGACTTCAGACTTACCTGAAAATCCCATATTTTTTGGCCAAATTGTTTTCTCTCATGAGTGTATGGAATAGTTGCATCAAAACATCCCTGCGCCAAGCCAACCATCTACAAACAAACCCACAGAATGAATACCATGTAATACTGTATTCCATTTGTATTGGAAGAAAATAGCACCAAGTGTTGTTGTAAGTTAGCAAGTGTGTACGCACTGCTAGCAAAGCAAGAGTCCATACAATAGTTCAATGCTCAGTGACCACATATACGTTTTTCAACATTTCTGTAATCTATGTCAAGCATTGAACCTTAGCATGATTAGCATGGATTCTTGTTCCAATTATATTACCTGAGCACCTATGCCAATTCTTCCCTCATTCAGCATGCCTATAGCATACTTATATCCAAAGCCTTCTTTTCCCAATACATTGCTAACAGGAACCTGTAATTAACAAATGTATGCAGGTAAAGTTCTATTCAATGACTGCAGTTTTCAATATTCTGCAAACCCAGAAATATCAAAGGCTCGTTGTGAAATTGTTTTTTTGCTGCTGCCAGTCAAGAACATAAAAGGTATCAAAGGCTTATTTTTGATTGATAGCTGCAAAATAACRAATTTTAGCATGCAGCTTGCAACTACCAAGTTTGCAGAATAGCAAAAACCACAGTAAGACTTGAACAGACACAAGGATTTATTGACCTAGTTTTGGTAACATACATTTCTTAAAACTGTAGAGGGCAATCAAACTCCTTGGACTTATCCTGCAAGGGACAGAATCCTTTCTGGGGGGAGGGGTAGTGTATTTAAATAAAGATAGATTGTAAAATACAGAATACATAAGCATTATTTTATACTCAATATGATTGGCATGACTATACTACACCTTGTATGGTCATCATTCTTACCTTGACATCATCAAAATGGACTGGACAAGTTGACGAAGCTCTGATCCCAAGCTAGAAAAATAAAAGAATGAAAATGAATATAACAAACTAGTGAACAATAAAATAAAATGAAATATGTTTTATAATATATAACAGTTGTGTAAACATTTATAGCAAAAGAGGTTTCAAATTTAACAGTGGATTGCAATTATTATATTTATTCAAGAAATCATATGATTTTGTATAAGTTGGACTTGAACTCTTATTTATTCTCTAACTTGGTAAATGCATTGAGCAGTGGTAAATGTGCGATAAGAATGTGACATTGTTATTGTTATTATTATTATTATTATCATCATCATCATTAATTTAACAATGGCAAATATCCTGAAGGCTGTTGGAATAAATTAGATGATAGAATCGACTTACTTTATCTTCTTTCTTGTCAATGGTAAGTCCTTCTGTTTCCCGTGGTACAATAAAAGTGGTAATTCCTTTGTGTTTCTAAAATGCGAAATGCAGCAATTAATATTGATCAGAAGCTTACTGGGATAAGATATTATATTCTTGTTAATAAAAGCCCAATATAAACACATCTATTTAAGTAAGAGTGTACTACAAACAACTGATACTACTCAACCTTGTGCAGAATATCAATGGTTATAGGGTGTGTGTTTGATAATGGTAAGAAAAGTTTAAGTCACCTTTGATTTGTCTGCATTAGCCATGACCAAAAAGACTCCAGCGTGCTCGGCATTAGTGATCCACATTTTGGAACCATTAATAACATAGTAATCACCCATCTTCTTAGCCTCACATTCCATGGCAAAAGCATCACTACCTGATGTGACTTCTGATAGGCAAAAACTACCAATCTAAATGCAAACATCAGCATTGGTTACGATACTCTTATTCATTATACAGGGAGCAGATTCATCCTGCCTTTGTCCAAGCTAAATAGGTGGTTATAATAGGAGGATACAATGATATGTTAATGTGAAACTTCTAGAATTCATATCACTTTGAAAGATAGTACAGGAATGATCATCATGATTGGACAAGCAATTGGGTACAATGGGTATCATCACTTATATACATTACAATGATGGTTTTGGATGCTAAGTATCTGTTCTAAAGGGGGGGAATTCCAACCTGCCCTGTCATATCATCACATACCGTGTCTGTTGCAAGCCTTGGTAGATACTCCTCTTTCTGTGCTTCTGTGCCATATTTTACAAACAGCGAATTAATCAGAGTATTATGAACATCGCACATGACGCTGACTGAAGGATCCACTTTGGCTAATTCTTCTATCACCAGATTAGCTACGAAAAATGATGAATGAGATCCTCCATATTCTGCACCTATCTCTATACCCATGAACTATAAATAACACAAATTAAATGGTCAGTAAAAACTGCACTAACCCTTCCATGCCATATACTACGCTATACCATATCTTCCCCCTTGATGGAAAAGTCCCTTGATCACAAATGTCCCCCCCTCAGATCATATACTATGCTATACCATATCTTACCCCTTGATGGAACAGTCCCTTGATCACAGATGTCCCCCCCCCTCATATCATATACTACACTATACCATATCTTACCCCTTGATGCGATGGAACAGTCCCTTGATCACAAATGTCCCCCCCCCTATATCATATACTATGCTATACCATATCTTACCCCTTGATGGAACAGTCCCTTGATCACAGATGTCCCCCCCCCTCATATCATATACTACACTATTCCATATCTTACCCCTTGATGCGATGGAACAGTCCCTTGATCACAAATGTCCCCCCCCCTATATCATATACTATGCTATACCATATCTTACCCCTT
>NW_022259648.1:72043-85592 GCF_009602425.1 Actinia tenebrosa | reverse complement strand
CTTACTGACGTTTCGGACGCTAGTCCTTCGTCGGAGTAAAAGAGAAAGAGGTGGTAGAAAGGAGTGTTTATATGATAGAATAAGACAAAAGAAACGTCAGTAGGTTTTTTCATCTTTTCACGGTTTATAATTTATCCTTTTATCATTTGTGTTGTTATCGGCGAAACTTATCGATTCAGTCTACTGATATTTGATAAATAAATGTTTTTTACGTTGAAAGCCACCTTGTCACTTGTTGTTTCTTTTCATGGATGTTACCTCTGGAGATAACTAAATTGTCTCTTTTTCAAACAAATCCCTGTCAGGTTCAAACATCTTGTTCCAGAAGAATTTCATGATGGCGAAATAAAAAGTTGCCTCTGTTGCGTTCATCACAATACTAACAGCTTGCAGAGAAGCTGGACGGTGTTCAAACTCGTGTATTCCTGTTATGTCTAGAGCAGCTTGAGACGACATTAGTACAAATAAATAAAGATTTTCTAGAAAATATGCAATTAGCGTTACATAATAACAACACTGAAAGCTGGAGGTAGCGGTGTCCTTGTTCGGGGCTGGAATAAAATTCCACAAGCAAACAACAAGTGTCACAGTTACTTCGTCTATAATGAACCCAACTTCGATAACAAAACTGATTGTCAAATGTTCATGAAGGATTAGGATAATGTTGTAGGTGATAACGACTATTAGTTGGAATGAAAGTGACCAAAACCTAGCGTAGCGAACCAGCTTTTTCCAAATGACACGAAAGCCAGGAAACGGTGACAATTTAGCCACAATAGATATTGATATTAAAGAGTTTACGGCTGATGACATTTGCCAGGCGACCTCGAACTTTGTAGGATATGGAAACACACCGGAATCATCACAACGGAGCGTGGCAAGTTTGGCCTTAAAGAAGCATTCTGTAGCATAGGTGGCATAGAATATTACGCTGATGTACCTCCATGCTATAAACATCAAGTAGAAAGCTGTTAAATAAGGACACATGCAGGCAAACAGACATATCGTTTTTTCCTCATCCAAGTACGACTGTCTGTGGTTTTTGATTTCATTTTCGACTTCTTCATTGCGTTCTTCTTCGTTGTCAACTTGTTCTGGTTCTGCTTTAAGCATTCAAAATATCATTTGATCAATTCCACGACGTCGTAAACAAATGGACTCCACTTTATACGTTGAAGCGGAATTTCATTTCATGTTCGTGGTTTTTTGAGGCTTTAGTTTCAGTGACTTCATTTGCTCTAAAGATCATTTGTTCGTGTAGATGTGCTGCTAACTGGTACCATCTCCTGAGTTCAATGAACCGTTTTACGTTTTACACCTGTAGGGAACCATGATTATCAGTTATACCAATACACACATCATGCAAATCCGTTGGCTGACCGACCGATAGAAACTGATAGAAAGGTTGCCAGATTATAAGTCCTAAAATATTACGAAGTTCAATGTCTCCGGTTCGACACTGAACTTGCATTTCAACGACCGTCATTCAAAAAACTGCGATAAAAAAAACATAATCTTGAGGACGATTTTAGGCTGAATCAAAGATTTTAGATTAAGTCTATTAAAATCTTCCTCAAGATATAGGTTTTTTATTGCAGTTTCTTGATTGACGGTCGTGTTGAAATGCTAGTCAGCGATCGAGATATTGAACTTCACGGGTCGCACATGGTCGGCAGCGTAACCTGCTGTTCGAAGTACTATGCGTTTGATGGTTTAAATTTATCATTTTCATTCAGACTATTTATTTGGTATTTATTTTATGCACTATTCTGGCTTTCCTTTTTTGATGTCAATGGGTTAATAGCTCCATTTGCAGGGAGCCCGCCGTCCTAAAAATCCTGCAAAGGAAGCCCACGATCACCATGTACCAGCGGCTATCCCTTTTAACAACGATTTCTGAGAAGCTGTGGAAGCAGCATGATCGGAATGGTTTCCCAGAAAACTAACGGATCGACCAGGCTTTAATTATGATTTTAGTCTTAAATCTATCTTAAATCTATTGTTTAATCGAAGAATGAATATTTTTGGAGTGAATTGGCTTCCCATATTTGCACTATTGCTGTCCTTATTTAGTTTTTGTGATCGTGCATCTTCGTACAGGTCAAGTTTACATGGTAAGTCATTATTCGAGGTGGTATCGAACAGGGACGGTGAAATTTTAATACATTTTCACTAAACTCAGCCCCCGCCCCCCACCTCATAATAATAATAATAATAACTTTATTAATGTCTCTATTTCTTCTAGCCGGGCACAAGTGCCCTACTTATCATGAGTTTATGAAGGCTAATGGATATGTTTCTCAGAACTCAATATCCCTAAAAATCACATTCTCAGCATTANCCCCCCCAATCAAAAAACTGTTCCGCCGTTCCTGTCGAACAATTGCCTTTATTATTCTTCAAATTGTTACACAAGTTTAAAAGTTGCCAAGCATTTTTTCTTGCGCTCTGATCGATCAAGGTCGTAAAGCATGTTGAAGCAGGGTCTGAATGGGGTTAACTGGGAGGGCTTTATATTCGCATATTATGCAAGATGTACCTTCTATATAACGGAATTTTTTATGCAAACAATTGCTTATGTATATTCGTAATTATTATATAACGGAATTTATGCAACTAACTACACGCTTAATTTTCGTTATATACTACACACTATATAACGGAATTTATGCAACTAACTATTCGCTTAAATTCCGTTATATATCAAATTTAAAAACATAGATTCATCAGGTATTAAACACCCGACAAACACTATGTTTGACACAGGTATTCGGACTCAAGCGAAGGGGGAAGTGGTGGGGAGGGGTTCGTATGTGAAAAATGATTAAAGAAAAATGATGAAAAAAGATATAAATAAATAGCATGAAATAAATAAATATTAAGGCAGCGGGTGATTGGAACAGTTGAGCGTACGAGACGTATATGAGAGTATTATGGATATGTATCGTAGATAGGTAGCAATGGTACAGTAAACGATAAAGTACATCGTACAATGTATATTGAGTTAAGAATAAAAGTGTTTCGAGTGAAGGCAACGTTACGATGGTAAGACCAGCCAGCCAACAAGACCAACCAGCCTACAGAACAACAGTTTTACTACCATATGTAGATGGTGTATCCCAAACTTTGCGTAGATGCCTTAAGACCATGATATTCGCACTGTTTTCAGATCCGAAACAACTCGCTACTAATAAGACCCAGCTCCACCTTAATACATAAATAGGGATTGCAGTATTGACTTACCGGAAGTGATGGGAGACAAATTAATAAGCCATCCTTAATTAAAAACATATTTCACATGCGAATTTGAGGTAAAAAGTACTTTAAAATAGACTTCACCAGTTGTTTGTTATTTATTAAACATAAGAATTATAATGTTTGACTTAACTGAGAATCATAAAATTTAACTGATAACTGAGGAAATTGATAAAATATAGCTGTTAACTGATATTGGGACCCCACTGATTCAGACCCTGTTGAACCTTCTGCAAATTACAAAATGTTGCGTGACATCTTGCCCAGGTCACCCTGCAAATGGCGAGGCGGTTCTTATAAGTGGAGGCGAGAGAGTACTTAATTTCTTGTAGATGCTTTTTGAGTTCGATTCTTTTATTTCTGTTCAGAGCGACGATTAAAGCCAGCGCATTTGAACTTCAACAAGAACGAGTTTTGCCTTGATAGTCTTCCCGTACCAGATAACCTACAACCTGATACCACATTCACGACAGACGAAGAAGCGATAGTGCTACAGGATATATATCGTAGCACAGGAGGCCCGTACTGGACACATCAGAGAGGATGGAATGATCCCGATCATATACATCACTGCTCCTGGTATGGTGTCAAGTGTGATAACAGGACTCATTATGTTATCAGTTTGGATTTCAGTGAAAATAATTTGACCAACACTCTTCCCAGCAGCCTTTGGAAGCTGCGCAACTTACTGGCATTGTGTGCACCTTCTAATACTAGACTCGGAGGGGAATTGAGGTCTTTTTTATTTCCAAATATGTCAAGACTTATTCGTATAGACTTGGCATATTGTAGTCTGACTGGCCACATTCCTCAGAATATAGCCAACCTACTCTCTCTCGTCAAGATACAGTTGTGCTGTCAACAAGGTCTTGGCTTATCTGGCCCAATCCCCTACTGGATTGGGAATCTAACAGACTTACAAGTCCTGAGCATCGGAGAAAATGATGTAAGTGGTGATATTCCAGAAAGCATCGGTAAACTCTACAAATTAAGGTTCTTAGACTTAGAGATTCTAAGTGGGCTCCGAGGGAATATCGAATTGTTCTATAATCTTTCATCCATGGTATTCCTTCACGTGTCAAATTGTGGCATCCACGGAAATATTTCGGATGATTTTGGTACATTTTATCCCGAAATGAATCAATGTCTACTGCCACAAAACAACCTACAAGGCATGATTCCTAGCAGTATTAAAGCCATGAAAAACCTTACTCAGTTAGTTCTTTCTCAGAATAAGCTAACAGGCGTCATACCTCGAGCCATTGGGGACTTGCCCTCCTTAAGGATAGTAGATCTATCGGGAAACGATTTACTGGGTTTTCAAAATGGGACCATGCTTCACAGCTCTAAAATAGAAGTTCTCATTCTCTCCAACAACAGGCGTTTTTCATCAGAGTTTAATAATTTAATAATATCCTTAATGCCACTGAACCAGTCTATTCGTATCCTAAACGTCAGCACATGTCACCTGACCGGGTACATTCCCGTACAACTCTGGTCATTTCCAAATTTGATTTCGATAGATATTCGGGATAACGAGATACGAGGTGCCATCCCGGACGTCCCTTTCGATTTATTGTTTCTTTTGAAAATTGATTTCTCGATTAATCAGCTCTCTGGTCCAGTCCCCGCGTCCTTTAGTCAGCTACACGTTCTGCAAGATCTGGATATATCTGGAAACCCGAGCATGTCTTCTCCTCTCGACGATAAGCGTATGCTGCAGAACTTCTTTGAACCAGACTTGAACGTATTAGTAAAGAAAGATCCGTCAGATAAGTTCTCTTGTCCCTATGTTCGATTCTCCTTTAATAATGGTCTTGTAATTCTTGATCCAAGCTATTACGCCTACAGCTATTGTGTCTGTGATATCGGCTACTATGGTTACGGTAATATTTGCCGTGAGTGTATGGAAGGAGGGAAGTGTATGGACAGACAGGATGGTAGTACATACCCAAGTGTTATGACAATTAGTACTGGCTACTGGCCATCACCTTCACCTAAAAACACCTCACATCTCGTTAGTTGTGACCCTAAAGGCTTAAGCATAACGCAACTATCTTCTTGTAACCCAAATGGCTCGTGTACATGTAATTTTGTGAAGAACGGGAATTCGTACTATACTCATTGCGAACCGTCAGGTATTTGTAGCGAGGGCAGTTATGATCGCTTTTGTACAAGGTGCATGACGTCGTACTATCGCAGTGGTAACATTTGTAGCAAGTGTCCTGATTATTCAAACTCTGTCAACATGATAACTTTATTTGTGGTGATGCTAGTTTTATCCCTTGTTGTTCTCTGGTGGGCCTTTATCTATGTCAGGAAGCGTACGCGTTATTTAGCTTTAGTTGTCGCTATCGGGCAAGTCCTGTTACTGGGTATCCTGTGGTGCTTTCAGCTCATCCCTGGCTGGCTTTTTGAGATTAACGTTCTATTTTTACTGTTTTACGTGGCTGGTAGTGGGAAAAGAACTCGGGGTTTGGTCAAGATTTCCATCTTTTACATTCAGATCGTCGATGCCATGATATCTGCGCACAGTTCGACATGGCCGCCTGAGATTCTGCAGGCTCACCACTACATCAGTAGCGTGGTTAATTTTCATTTTCTTGGCATGGCTTGTGAGTTTCCATCGCTGTTCACCCCCATAGGTAAAATCACAAGTGTATTGCTCGTTCCACTGGTTGGGTTGACCCTGGTTTGGATGTACTATGTTATTGTTTATCTCCGTTATCGCAAATCAAGCCATGAAACTCACAGAAGAAGAGTGCAACGTCGTCAATGGGAGTGTCGTCAGGCCAGCATCGTAATCTTGAACATCATATACTTTCCAGTTGTTAAACAGACTATCACAATGATCGCCCCATGTGACCATGACGGATATGTAAGCTACATGCATACTGCCCCGTGGGTAGAGTGCACAAGCAGAAATCACACATATGTTGCTCTACGTGTTATCGCATGGGGTGCCTTTGTATTCTATGTCTTGGGCATTCCTCTTTGCGTCTTCTTGCCTCTACTTCGAAAGTACCTTACTTTGCGCAAAGCACAAGAAAATGACGAAGAAAACCTGGAACTCAAAGAAAAACAGGCCATGATGGATCTTTGGTTAGGTTCCATCTACCTTCCTTACAAGGAAAGTGTTCGAGCAGGCTTCGAAACTGTTGCTCTGTTGCGCAAGTTTCTCATTGCCTTCGTCATCGCCTTCCTGCAAAGTACCTCTATTTACCAAACACTCTTTCTTCTGTTAATCCTGTCAATATCTCTAATCGTCCAGTTGTCACTGACGCCATATATAGATTCATTTAAGACATTTCCTTTGGAAAACGCGTGTGAAACCATTGTCCTATTGGTTCTTCTTCACTCATTCGTAGCGATACAATTAGCTGAGCTAACTCGCGATACGGTACTTCTGTGGGTTGTTATAGGGACCAACATGGCAGTCGTCGTCCTGCTAGTTGCTTCTGTTATCATAGTTTTTCTACGAAATTGGCTGATAAAACGAATACATCCTGAGATGGAAGGCGAAAGGATATCCCAGACATCACAAACCACTGTCACTCAGCAGGGAATTTCTTGACCGGTCAGAACTTCAATTCAGTTCAAAGAATCTTTGGTAAACGATTATCGGGTTCTGATATATAAAAAGATGACTAGTAGCTGACCAGCAATGTCCCGTTTAAGAAAGACTGACACTTGATAAACAAATTTTCTTGTTCTTCGGCTCTTGTTATGATAACAAACAGAAAAAGACTTTACAAGTGTTAAAATCGTAATGTGTTACTAGAATGTACCATAGGATTTGTTATGACTGTTACGACGGCTTAAAAATTAAAAATAAAGGAATAGTAAAACAAAATGTGTTTCCTGATGATCAAACACATCATTTAATGAACAACGTTAACAGCTTTAACAGTATGCTCTCATTAACACCGTATAAGTCCTGAGATCAAAAGAAAAGAAAGCCTCTTGATGGCGTCTTTTTGGCACCCTTGCAAGAGTTTCACCATATTAACAACTTCTTCACAACTCAACTTGCGTTATAGTGCTTGTTTATAATAGGGAGGAACGGAAAACCTTTTTTACTTGCTCGCTTCCTGTGTGAAGCTTTTTCAAAACATTTTGTATAAAAAGTTAAGTACGTTATCATTTGAACAGCGAAGTCTGTACAGCGCGTGTTTATCCAAAGGAATAATAGAAAGAAATTTGACTTGAGTTCAGGCAAGGTAGGTGTAATAAAGCAAAGATAAAGGGAACCAATTTGTGCGGAACCTGATAAAATCCAGTTTTCAAAGCCAGGATTCCGTGAGCGAGACAAAAACGTACTCACCCTACCCCCGTTGTTACCACATTGCACCAGTAATGGCGTCGAGTGTGGTGCGACAAGAGCCAAGTCAAGTTGTTTCTCGAGCTAAAAAGACTCCTTCTCCCAACGTTTCTGCTCCTAAAACTCCTTCAAGATCGAGGATTGAATCTAAAAAGCGTTTAAATAGTTCGGATGGAACTTCGAAGCGGCATGTTTCGGCTCCAAAGACTCCCTTTTCAATGGAAAAGACAAGCACTGCTCGACCGTCCGACAGACTGAACCCAAAAACTATTGACCCGGTAAGTTGAGCTTTAGTCGCTGTCATTTTGCTTTCTACACTTAGTCCTTATTCAGGAAAATTCTATCACTTCGAATGATTTTCGTAAACATTTTCTTGTGTTCTTTCTTGTAAGTTTATAAGTAAGTTAACTAAATTAGCTGATATTGTCGTTGTTTTACATCAAACCTCAAACGAAAAGTTGTCAACAAAACGTTGAATAATTTACTTTCAGTTTAACGACAAGACTCCAAAATCTTCATTTGCTGCTGTTTATGCTAACGGTGGAGTGCCTTGCAGGTAGATATACACATAAATATTTTTGTGTTTATTGAGTTTTTTGCCTGTCGCACACGGTTCTCAACAGGCTATAAGACCCTATCGAGGTTGTCAAGATACACTGTAGACTGAAGCTCGAAATTGCACATAATATTATTCTCTTAAAACTTCACAGGTTTAGTATAGGATTGTACGAATAGTGTGCTTACATTTGGTAAATTGTTTCACTGTACAGACATTTGTTGATTTAGGTTTTATGCATAGTTGTCATCCTGTACAAAAAGAATGATAAATTATTAACGAGTTTGATCAATTAACACTTTTTGTTAACACGAAAAGCTCATATATTTTTAAAATTACTAGAGTTTTAAGCTCCTTTTTATTGGATGCCCTAAACATTCCATAATACTCATGTTTTAACATGCTTCCAAGCTAGTAATTGTTACAGACATATATATACGTTTATATGAATTTTTCTGTTTTATTCTCCTGAACAGATTAGTGCATGGATCTGTGAAACACAAATTACTCTGGGATACATCCCCAGAAAATCTTCCTTTTGATCCTGTTCTTATAACCTTAGCTGAGGTAAGTGTGTTGTTGTTGTTTTACATGAATGGATTGGTTGGAATTGATAAATCTATGTTTAACCTAGTGTCAAACACTATATTATTATTATACATTGTTTGTTACTTATTTTAGCTATTTCAAAAAAGGTTGATAGGTAATAAGCAATAGGAGATAGGTCTTTCCAAGATCCAAGAATAGCTGGAATGGAATCATTGGCGTTTCTTATTATTCTTGTTGATAACACAGAGGTTATTGCAGAGATATCTAGTGTTATGTTGTTAGTTGTTAACGAAACAATGAAACACCTCAATAATTTATTATTCATGTTTAAATATATGGCCACAGTTCCTTTTGGTCTTTGAATCGCTCACCATCACACCTTATACATTTTTTGAAAGAGCTATATTTGATGATTAACTTTTTGTATCCATAATCATTTTTAGAATTGCAATCAACCATGTTTGTTTGTTTGTTTGTTCATTTGTTTTCAGGGACTAAGAGAGACAAAGCATCCCTATTATTTTGTAGCACGTGAAGGATTCAAGGATATGTTAAATATTGAAGATGCTAGCTCTAGGATTGTGCCAATTGTTCCTAAGTTAATCCTTCCTCTAAGGGCTGCCTTGGTAAGAAAAATACCCTTTGCTTTTCTGAGATTTATCTGCCAATTGTTATCACTGTATTGACCTGCAAGTAAGGAGATATTCCTCTTCTACCTTTCCTATTCAGCTTGGTAACATGTTTTTACCTTGTTTATGGATCATCTGCAGGCCTCACAAGATGTTCAAGTGTTTGACACTGCTCTCAATGCACTGGTTCAGCTAAGTTCTGTAGTTGGAGAAACCCTTCTTCCTCACCTCAAGACCCTTTTACCACATGTTTCTAGGAGATTTATGGATAAAACACTCAAAGAAAGAATAGTATATGCTCTACAAGAGATTGAAAGAAATTGTGGAAGGGTTAGTACATACATAAATGCATATCTTTGTGAGTGAATAAACATTGAACGTTTTGAAAGGTTTATTCACTGGAGAAGTGTAGTGATAAAGGCATTGCCAACTATTGCGGTGGCTTCAATTTCCCATTTAATGTACTTACTACCTGGATTTAATATTAATATAATGCACTCTTATTGGTCTTCACAGGACAGTCTACCGATAATCAAGCTTAAGATCCCAACCTATCAGTCAGTGTGCTCATAGCACGAGGCTCATTTATAAAGGTGTTGTTACAACCATGATTTCTTTTGAAACTTGTCTCAATGAAAATATATATGGCAGGACTAAGGTTTTAGTTTGGAACATTATGCTTGTGCAATACGTTTTTTCAAGAAATCATTGCATGTAACAACTTTAATTTATTATTAATAAGTGTAAATAGTTATTATATATTTTTGCAAATCAATCACTGGAATCCATATTGGAATCCAGTGTGATAATGAGATAAATTATCCAAACAAGATGCACATCTGAATGCATTTAATATCATGTAAATAATGTTTACGGGAAGTGTAAATAATATGAATTCCTAATCAGTTGTTAGGGTACAGTTTACATAATGATGTCCTACCTTTATATTACACTTTTATCTGCCTAGAGGTCGTTTCAAGGTTCAATAAATTTGGAGGTATAACAGTAACTTATTGGCAACCTACTGACAACCTACAGTACCAACAACCTACTGACGAGCTATAGACCCCTTGCATGGAGGTCAAAGCAGCTCGATCTGGGGGACAAAACAAAGTCTCCTATGAAATGGAACCTATTGTTTTGCATTCAAAAGTGCTGAAGGGGTCTACTATATTATGACACCCTACTAATTACCCAACACCAATTTTGGGTTCGTATCATTTATACCTCTGTTAATATGTGTTTGTATTCATTACCTAATGTGAATACACTACACATTCAAACATTCCAATGGTATATCTGTTGGTATTTCTAAAAGAAAAAGATCATTTGAGATCTTGTGTGCATGAAGACAGTGTGAACCTGCTGCATAATGGCCAGGGCCCAGTTGTACAAAGGGTTGATAGTGCTATCCGACAGATAAATCCTTATCCAAAGGATAAAGTGATGCTGTTATCCAATACATGCATCCACTGAATAGGATTTATCAATGGGTTAGTTCTATCCACCCTTTGTACAACCGGGTCTAGGTGAAAAGGGGCTGTCGATGAACAAAAGTGGGATATAACCCAACCACAGTTGACAGGGCACCTGGGAGGCTGTTTTGCATTTCACTGGCCGACTCATTTGTCATTGGCAGTATTTTGAAACACAAAACAAAAGGAAAACAATGAAAAAAAGATGTGCCCCAAGCTCAGCACCAGAGTCATCCTATCCACAGGTTTGGTTGAGATAAATCATAGTAAGACATAAGTGTTAGCAATAAAGTGATTTGCTGCTGTTAAACCATGTTAGATAGTTAGCAACATAAAATGGGTAAGAAGCATTAAGTCATACATACCTTGAGTAAATAGAATGTTTCAGAAGGTAGAGTATCTTTTGACTTGCTTATCTTGTATCATTACATAACATAAGAATGCCATGTAAAATGAAAGAGCACTGTATGTCATTCACGCTAAACTCATGAACAAACATTCATATGTGTGGTTCAATCATGTCACAATACAATGTGTTTCTGAATGGAAGGTAAAGTTTACTCAAGGCTCTGACTGAAAATATGGTAAAGAATAATTGACTTTAAATTATTTAGATACAAATTAAAATTCAAAGATTTGTAAACATACATTTTATTACCATAATTATTGTGTGAATTAAATAAAAATTTCAATATTTTAGTGTTGTTTTAACACTGGACTTTCTAAGAGTCCTTTCTGCTCTGAGGTCTGCCTCGCAACCTATCTCACACCCTGCCTCATGTGTCTGCTAGCAGGTGCAACTTGGTGCAAGTATATTCTAAATTACTAATATATTAATAATTGTCTGTCAAAATTTTACAAATATTGTCATAATTTACCTTTTTTACCAACCTACGATCTATAACAGTAAACAGTTTTAATTCCATGAAATAAGAATGATAATATTGAGCATCGCTTGGAGCAATGTTAACTTCATACTGTCAATGCATTATTTACAATCAACGCTGGACACTTGTAATAAGAATTTTTATAAGAATAAAACAATCTTTTTAGAATTATCCAACCATTCAAAACTTATCAAAATATAAGATCATCATATTTTAAAGTCTAAAAAAACTGTTTATGTAAAAGACTCAGACAATCCTATAAAACTAAATGATTTAGCTATAAAAACTGTTTAAAGAAGATTCCTTTGTCGAGAGCTACAGGAAAGAGGAAAATATTCAAATATTAAAACAGATAGGTGTTTCTTTGTAGCCTAGAGCATATGCAACTTCATTGATAGGCAATCTCTTCAGGAAGAATCTGGCTGTTTCATCATGCTTTCTTCTAGTATACAATGCACAAACAATATGCTGTAGTTTGACTCCAACTAAAAATCTATCAAGAAATGCCAGTTTGTATTTTAGTTCTCCACCACTTCCCTCATCGTCACTGATGAAACTATAAAACACATTAGGACTGTTATAGAATAACAGTGCTAAAGATTGGTTGCTTCTTGATTGTCGCAGGATGACATCCACCGAATCTAACAGTCCTTGTGTGTCTGGTTCATCCAATGGATCAGACATGCTTGAAGTTTCTGTGGAGCGTTGGGAGGTTGACTGGGATGAATTTGGACGTGAGCCACTTGAATCTGTGCAAAAATCCATCAAAATTTAGGTCATAGCCAGCAAATAAAGCAAAATACTGATATCAGTGATAATGAGAAATCTTATGGTGTCTCTTGCAGTAGCACTCGAATGAGCAGTTTGTTCCATGCAACATCATTTGGTTTTTATTGCATGAGGTCAGGTAAAGTAACGTTAAGTACGGAAAAAACCTCCAGATATCATAGAGAATGTGTACTGAAGATAGCATGTGATGCAAGGAAACTCTAAATATCAAAGATATTCAAGATTTACTCAGAGGAGAAGAAGCCTTAGAATGCAGCTGTAATAGGAAGGGTACATGTTGAACAAACTTACTATGTTGTTGTACTGTGATTTTATTTACTGTCATCCTGGATGGCAGCGTAGTTGCATCCATAACAACAGCTCCTCTTGAGGAACGTGACATTCTTTGTTGCACAAGACTAGAAGCTGGCTGTTCTGTGTCTGCTTCCCGGTCTGCTTGTTCCTCAGCGTTTATTAATGTAGTAGGTTCTGCATTTCGCACACAAACAAGTTGATTTCTTTCCAAAAGATACTGGCCTGAGAAAACATAAGTTCGTCAAGAAAAGTGTTAAGAAAACCGTTAAATGCGAAAAAAAAAAAACAACAAAAAAAAACGTTCACACTGTAATTCTGCTGCAAGTATTACTGCTACTGCTACTCCTACTAATCCCTACCAAGTTCAATTCCAGTGTCTGTTTCAGTCATGCCAATACACACTCCAAGGCTGTCATAGCCGTTCTTTTGTACATAATTTTGAACCCATTCCACGAAGGCTGCACCAGAAAAACACTTGCTTGTGGCGTGTAGTTCAGAACGAAGGGCCTCAATTAGGTTATCAGCAGGGGATTGACTACTACTGTGATGTGAATATGTGCTAACAGATGACGTGAAATCATCTCCATCTCCTATTTGTTCTCGTTCCAGTGATACCATCTAGTATGAATGACGTATAGAATGCAGTGAATAAATCTTCATTCGTTATCATTTAACACTTGTGAAAAGTTTTCTTTTCACGGCGGTAATGTTAATGGTGATGGTGACAATGTTTGATGGCGATGGCGGCAATGTTATTGGTGATGGTAACAATGTTTGATGGCGATGGCGGTAAT
>NW_022259648.1:59102-70418 GCF_009602425.1 Actinia tenebrosa | reverse complement strand
TGATGGCGATGGCGGTAATGTTAATGGTGATGGTAACAATGTTTGATGGCGATGGCGGTAATGTTAATGGTGATGGTGACAATGTTTGATGGCGATGGCGGTGATAGTGGTGATAGTGGTGATAATGGGGATGATGATTGTTGTGTTGCTAGTGATGATAATGATAATGTTGCTGGTGATAACGATGGTGTTGATGATGATGATGGTGTTGCTAGTGGTGATAATCATGATGATACTGATAGTTATGAAGTGCCTCAAGGCCGATCTCGAGCCACGAGGAAAACTGTGATGACGATGGTTGTAGTGGCGATGATATGTTCAAGATCAGGACTCATTTATTACCTGTTGACGAAGCCATTGGTACAATCGAATCAGTCTAATAGTAGAACTTGTATATAACTCAATATGTTTAGAAACCGTTTCCTAAAAGGCAAGACGAATAAAAATCAATAACTGCATGTCTAAAGCGTGTCGTGTTTAGCGGGATCGGATCAAACATTATACCGTGGCTATGTTAAGTTCCTCAGAGCTTAGTCCTTGTTTTTGATTGTGGAAAAGCTGCATCAAATGCTAAAGAAGAAAAAGAAAACCAAGTTAATGAGACAAATCAAACATTTAACATTTTTTTTATGAATTCAACCTCGTAGCTGCTTTTAGTTTCAAACGAATCTGTGCGCATGCGCAAGTCAGATCACAGAGGAGTGACTCGATCAGACTCACCGCAAGTGACATCATTAGAAGCCCTGCGTGCTCTGAGGCACCTGGACGTCTTTCCTTCAACTGTTCAACTTCTTCTTCAAAATCCTACATGTAAAAGAAATTTCGTTAAAATAATGACCTTGGCTTCTCAAATCATTACTTTAAGCAAGTAATRGAGAAACCTCACACAATGGCAGCTCAAAGTTTTTTTGTTATGGTGAAAAGGAAATGATAACAAGAGAATGCATGATATCTTTTGTTTTATTTTTACAGAAGATTTTGTTTGGAAAAAGGATAGCAAGAGAAAGAGGTTATGGAAATACCTGGACAACGTGCCGCAATAAACGTCTGATTAACACCATAAATCTATCTCGAAGCATTACTCTATGTATGGCGGTCAAACGTCTTCGTAAGAAGTCAATTGCAGGTTGAAGACGCCTTCTTATGCTGAATGATGGTAATGATAGATTAAGAAGCTCGTGCAGAATCTTCTTGAATATCTCGTTCAACTGCAAAAAAAGATTTAAAAATTGTTCGCTACATTGTTACTGTACTTGTCACTTGCGCTAGTGTTGACGCTGTTGTTATTGTTGAAATTGTGTTATTCATTTAGTGTTTTTGTGATTGTTCATACCCTGTAAGCTAACAGTTTATCTTGAGCGTTGAGATTCCCTTCCAGATCAGCTGAACATTCATCAAGTGACACGTCAAGCGACTGTGCAAGTCTAAGATAGTCCTCTTCTCCATTTCCAAGTGAATGCTGTTGGAAACCTGCAACAGATCAGGACATGACGATATTCTATTCAAATCAAGTTTTTATGATGTAAGAAGCAGCTTGGGCCCTCACTTGTGACATGTTTAAAAATGAACACTTTAATGAACTTATCAAGAGAAATAACTTATACATATCTTATTTAATTTCATTACACTTTTACACATTTTATGAATTGTTTTTAATGTTATTAAGTTTCAAATTTCAAATGTTTTTATTYTTAATTTTAGATTATGATATGGTAATGCGAAATACATCATATTGTATGTTTTTTGAGGAATAGAAGAAATAAATTATTATCATTATAAAAGAGAGAGAGAGAGAATAGGACCTGCGCGCAAATGTAAAGAAAACCAATAGTCTCCTAATGGCAGTATGATAGACAGTATGATAGACAGTATGATAGACAGTATGATAGACAGTACAATGGACAGTGTCATAGATAGATAGATAGTTAGTTACCTTGACTACTGCCGTCCAAGGTTGGTCCATTCTGACAATACGACTCACTAAGAATAGACTGTCGGTCAAACTCTCCACTAATGCCATGGAAAACCGGCACCGAATCAAAACGACTGATGGCTGTTGTTATTCGATCGTGTAACCATGACAACAAAGATTGAAGTATAATGACGTCACTAATCCGAAGCCCCATCTGAAGAAAACAAACATCATTATGTTAAAGATGTAGCGAGTGAAACTACCAGGAAATAATAACGTTAAGTTTCAAAACATCAAAGTGACATACCTTTTCTGAAGTTAGCTCACAGCCAGTATAACTATCTTTGACTTTACATAAAGCAGGACATGGTTGGACTTTATTACCTTGAATTGAAAGACGTTTTGTTGATGTTAAAATCATATTGATTGCGCATGCGTCACCACAAATATTTCCATAATAAGTCCATACCTGCATAATTCCTCATATTACATCTTTCTCTTCTACCAGGGTTGAAGCGACAGCCAATCACCTCGCCAGATCTATACCGACCAATCAAATGTCTCGTTATATTTTGTCCTATAACGCTGACCATATCATCTTCACTCATTCCACACGTCTCGATGGCCAGGATATCATCAACGTACAAGGTCACTATTCTCTTTGTTATCTGAAAAAGAGAATCAATGTGTCGTCATATGCTGACGATAAAATGATAGCACAACTTAGGTAGATTGCATTTAACTCAACGTTCGCATTAACTTTTAGGAAAAAAGGGACCCAGCTTCGTTCTTGTGGAACGCCAATGGTATCGTCCCATATTTACCAGCTGCGCGTAGAGAGAAAAAAGGACCAAGCTCCATTCTTTTTTTGAGGTTCTTTGCATGTTTTGGTGTTGATAAATTTTCAAAACTTTTATTTGATTTTATTATTGTTTGATTTTAGATGAAAAAAACGTGACACGATCACATCCACTGTGATTAGTTAGCCATCGAAGAGAATGACAAAATAGAAGCCGGCAATTAACATGATGAATAGGATTAATAGATTCACTAAAGAGTCGCTTGGTTACTCATGCAACATACAACATACTGTTCACTTAACATTCAAGGTCTGAAAACACCTCGAGAAATACCTCGAATGCCTCGCAAGATAACTAATACTTTCTGTAACAAGTTGTAAGGTTCACCGTTCTCGCACAGAATTAAGTAGAAGGAACAAGTGACTAAGAATCTACCATAACATGACTAAGTGGACGTTCTTTATTGCTTTCTTTTTCTCTTCGTTCTGTATACAGGATACTATGTGTACCGTAAGCTTCAAGACTGCGTATGCTTATGGCGCGTTCTTAACGTCTTATGGAGTGCTGATGATCATTGTCGGATGTGTTGTTCTTATATATATATATTATTGTCGAAAGCACAAAGAACTAAGACTTTTTGAGGACAAGAAAAATTCGGATTCCACACCATCTCTTCTCAAGAAACCCGACGAGGAAAACTTCGAGATAATGAAAAATGACAATGAAACACCGAACATTTGGCTATAAATTTACATGCTCAACACTTTAGATTCAAGGAACAGCATCTGTTACAATGCATCAGTTCTGATGGCCGTATTTTATTAGTGGTCCTATATCTAATTTTGTAGTAGACTTTACAAACTTGTGTCAGACATTAGTGCTATTCAAAGCGTCCATATATTAGCACATGCGATCTAAAGTCACATTAACTCCACATTTCTTAACATCCTATCCATGTTCCATACTTCTTACATCATGGAAAAAGTGAAACTTAGCCAAGAAACTGAAATATTCAAAAGCATGCTTTCGAAGAGTAAATATGTTGTTGATGTAGAGAATTCATAGTCAGCAAAGTACTGAGCCATGGCTGGATGCCAAAATATCAGTTTCTAGCTATATTATTCATGTATACAGTGAACAATTGTATATTTAATCATGTCAGGCTGCTTTGCATCTCCAATATAACTAAATATAGTAACAAACGTTTAAGCAACTGACCCGGAACACACATGGAAAAGCGCCAAGAAACAATCGCTTCTCAGAGCATCGCGCGTCCAAACTGTTCCGTGTAATAGTTGTAGGGTCTGGGAAGAGAGTAACAGAAGGGTATGTAACAACTTGATCTGCATTGAGTGCCTTATAAACTATACGTCAAGTGTTCTTCCCTCTAATTGGACAATATAGCATCTCTGCTGAGGATTTTTTGTTTCCTAACCACTACATTCATTCATTGGCCGCTTTTATACTAAAAACGCATAATACGTTCGGACAGACTTGCGCGAACGTTTCTGCTGTTTCTTTTTATCTCTAACTTCGTCACGTATGAAGACGCGGGGCACAAACGCATTATTCGTTAAGACGCACTTTTTGATTAAGTGCTTCTTGAACGAAAAATTATTTAAAGAGAAGGTCGTCTGAAAGAACGTTGGTGTAACCGTATAAAGACGAGCAACAGATGAAGGAAGTACAAAACCTGGAATTTCCTGCGTAATTAAATATACTAATGCCAGGCCTATTTCACTTGCATGCATCAAAAATTCGTCTTGTATTTGACCATCTTTACACTACACGCATGAAGTAATAGATGCATTATACGTCTTTACTATACATTCATCCATTCATTCATCCATCCATCCATTGTGCCACTCTATTTCGTCTTTCTTTTTCCCACATCCATCAATCCATTCAATCCATTGAGCTGTCATCGTACATGGTATCCCATTTCTTATATTACCTTACTAATACCACAGTTCAACTGCCTGGGGGTAGTCAGTCGAGAAAATGCGTGTTGAATTTCAATCTTTGGTGGTACTCAGTTYAACCTTTGATCAGAAATGATCGAACTGGAATAGAAGATTCGTACATATGGAAAATATTCTATTTAAGTACTATAGAGCTGAAAGAGCTTTAGAAAAATTAACGAACATTGTTTTGGCTTCAAAGCATGGTGTGTGAACAGCGTGTGAACAGCCTACTTTTTGAACGAAAGAAAGCCGGCGGAGAGACTTTTAAATTTGTGGTCTTAAACTCAAAATAAGTATAAAGCTAGATAGATACGAGAACATGGTCTAACTCTGGTTAGTCCTATACTGGAGAAAGGGCGCTTTTCGACATTATTCATGATAAAATAACGGGTTGTAATGGACATGTAGTAAAGAAGTCAGTAATTATAGGACGATAGTATGCTGGGTAGTCGGGATCACGTGGGGGTAAAACGCTCGCCTCTCACCCCTGTGGTCCGGGTTGTGTATCCCAGTCGTCCCATGTGGGCTGAGTTGGTTGGTTCTCTTTCTGACCCGAGGGTTTTTCCGGTCCACCGGTTTTTCCTCCCTCCTCTCAAATCAACCCTRACTAATTCAAACTGGTTAGAGCTGTGCTCTGGGGTCATACATGGACTGTATAGCGGCTGCCAGAAGCACCTTCACATGCTTTCAGTTCGATCCTGTTGATCTGCGCCACTGCTGTACTTGCGGTGATGATAAGTGATGACAAATTTATTTAAAAAAAACAACAGAAACCGCGGTTATGATGAAATTCGATGTTGCTAAGATTGTTTCGTAGTGGGACATAGCTACTATTCTAGTGCGACAAAATGAGTGACGTGAAGTGATACACAACGCTGTTTGGGGAATAAAATGCTTCATTGAGGGAGAAGATATTTTCCCCCTACGGAACATGTAAAGTATGTTTATAACCTGTTATAACAGAAACTAGAATGTTTGACCCAGGTGGAATGTAATATAAAGTAGATAAAGAAGTCAAGTACTGAACATCCTCAATGGGTTATCTAAACCTCACTTAGTTATTCTGTCTTGGAGGTCCGGAACAGGACATACAAGAAGCCTTACTAAACACGGACCAGTGGGGGTGGGGTGGGGGTCTGAACTGGACTACGGGATTACAATCCAACCAGAGCTTGAAGACTTTACACCTTCATGCCTTTAATCTCACAACTATATCCAGAGGACCCTATCTAGAGATTATTACAACAACCGAGGTCAATATTCAGTGGTATTACATCCCTTTGCAAGTCGGTATGTACGTATTTTTACTATAAATAGAATATATGTTGTGCTGTTTTTACCGAGAATGGCTCCCATGGTGCAACATGTCTTGCCACCTATAATAATCCAATAATCAAAGTCCAGTTCTGACTAACATATTATTGCCCATAATCGCTGACCCACAACTCATTAGCATTTCAGCCCTTGCTAAGACCATCCGACTGTTCCGACTGACGATATTAATTTTTTTACTCGTCAAAAAATATTCGATAAAATTAGAATCCAGCGTCAAAAGTTGTACCAAGCTCAAGCCTCTTTCACTCTGTGAGTAAATGTCTTATTATTCTGTTACATGAAAACCGTTCATTCTGTGTATAGTGTTATCGTGAAAACATTCGAAGATAAATATGACAAAATTAAAGGGACCTTATCATACGATTATTAGCCTTTGAACACTTCTTCCATAACATAAGAGTTACGAAGTATAATGACGCCAGTCATTCAAAGATGGGAGTCATAAATTCGAAACTGAGGCGGTTGAAAGCAGTTCCCGATCTCGTGATGTCGGGGTCTACAAAGTAACAAAGGGAGACATAACTAAAAAAGCCAGCTTCGTTTAGTTTCTGCATAATATTTACATACCCCTTTTTGTTGTTTACACCACTTAAGTCTTGCTCAGTATACATTTTATATTAAATGAATTCAGAGATGCCATCGCGATTAAAATATGCGCTCTGTTCGGTTTCAAAAAGTTAATCTATCAATCAATCAATCATTTTATCTTGATTAGATAGGAATATGCCGAATACATATCAACAAACAATATATGGAATATTTCTTGACAGGAACTCGATTGCATTCAGCCCCTCGTTCAAGAGAAGTGCTTAGCGCGGAGGTTAAAGAGATGGCACTAGAAGGATTGTCTCCTGGAGTGATTGCAACCATCGTCGTAGTAGCAATTATTGCCTTAGTTCTTATTATCTTCTACTTCGTTTGTCGCTCTGATGATCCTGTACGTGATCATACTTGTGTTGCACTGCTGTACCCTCGCACAAGACGAGAGTTCCAGCAACTTAGAGTCCCACTAGACCCTATTAATCCTACAGACATTGGAGTCAACAGTGCTTATGAACCAGATAGTGATGAAAACAAGAAAAGAGAGCATAATGTGCAGATACACACACCTCCGCAACAAACAGAGACAACTGCGGTGATCTTACAGCACTGTTAAGCCACATCAAACAAGACGGCCACGGAGGAAGCTGTGCAACTAGAGACTGTGACAGTGGAGCTGAATACTGCTGCAGAAAGTCAATAACACAATAAATAACGTGCCTAAACATCTGTTGATTTTGCTCCACAACCTATTCGTTATCTATCATTGAACACTAGTAATTCAGAAGGTGTAAAAAAAATGAACCCAAATGTACAAAAAACGTTGAAAGCATATTGTACGGCGATCATTTAATCATTAATAGACAATTCAATAGTTTGATGACCAGATGATTATCCTAACTGCAACATAGAATACAACTAGAGTTAGTGGCTGAGAATAATAACAAGATTGTTTTAAAATAAGCATGCAGAATCGCAAAAAAAAAAAACAATAAAGTATTATTGATTGTACGGTTGAGTGAGAATGAGTTAAACTACAATATGTAAACAAAACGAGATTGAATTAAATGAAATAATAATAATAAATAATAAAAAAATACTGACCATTGGTAAAAAAAAGATATAAACAACAGCCCACACCGACTGGTCTATCTGCAATATTTCCTGTCACCATCACAACCCGTGAATAACCCCTTTTAGTAGACAGTTCTTCAGGGAGTTATTTTTACATTACAGACATAAAATCTTCACCAATTTTTGTGATTATTAGAGAAAGAAAGCGTGATATCTTGGCTGTATTCATTGATAAGTAGAGAAGTGTTCGTAAGTGAGAGTTGATAAACGTTCGTGATCTCGCTCATTCGAGATAAAGTATATCGCTGTTTGTTATGAATCACGGACTGCGTACCTTTTATTGTCACAACAACTAACATTCAGGATCAACGACAATGGAAGAAATTTAGCCTTTGATCCGATTAAAGCTCCATGGATTCATAACTGTCTGAATACCTAGTGAACCCATTCAGTCGTATGCATTCGTAAGGCGGTAATTATAGGTATACAACTGAAACAAAGATAGTCATAAAAAGCACTCAGGATGGACCAGGTGAAGAGTTAACATATAACTTGGAAGATGAGTGAAACACTGAGATTCCATCCTCTTACCGTTTCTCCCGAGGGGAAAGGGGGTCGTAAGCCAACTGCACAGACCCTTTTGATGCGCAATTCCAGTACAAATCTTACCGAAGTAAATACTCAAAGTTGAGGGAAAAGTAGAATCATGCAATGTGGGAGCGCGATGCATGATGGTTGTCACCCAGTCCCCAATATCAAATAGTCCTCAATAAACTATATTATGGTGTTATGATGTTAAACCAATGAAACTACAGATTCTGCTGTCCTACTGTATGTGTATGACGTAGAGGTACAGCTGATCACTAGTGTGGAACATACATTTTCAATAAAATATGGTAATCAACTATCAATACGATATTCTTATTCTCTCTATATTAATACGATAATAGAGTGAACACGACTTGTATCAATACTATTGCATTGGCGAGGAAAGAGATACAGAGGGCAAGAAACTTGAAGTTGATGATTATATTTGTTAAAACTTGTTCCCACAAGAAAAAAATAGCTTTACTTGATAAATGAGCTAAAAGACGCCTGACCACATCAAGCGTGTCTAAGCATCTAAAACATCCAGCTAAGAGAAAAATAATCAAAACAACGCGAAGACGAACGCTTTGGGTATGAACATCACGAACAGTTAACACAAGTGAAGTAATTCTTTGATAGCCTCTTTGTAACCATCGTCAAATACACAGATTACAGACTGGATAATATGTACCCAAAGGACCGAGTAACTTCAAGAACTTACAGACGACATCAGTTGACTGATGCCCTTGGCGAGTACGTATCAATTGGATCAATATTGATATCAATGAGCAAAATCATTTGAACATATAGTAGTATAAAGTCATTATGGCAGAAGTACTGTCCATTGGTGTGATAGTCTTTTTGTGTACCGCTGCTATTACTACTGTTTTGTTGATTATCCTGTACTGTGTGTGCAGATCTGAAGATCCTTTACTTGACCATACTTGCGTAGCTTGGCTTCATTCACCGAGGACAGTAAGCAAAACAAAGTATGATGTGCTACCGTTGTACGATATGCAAAATGGACATAACGCACCTCGAGACGATAAGCTAGGAACCATAGAACGATTAAGAGTAGAAGAGAAGAAAGAGAAGAAAGAGAAACCTACTAGAGGGGTTGATGTTAAAAGGAAAGAGTTCTACGAACGCTACCCGGAGAAATGTCCGCTATCGATTGACGACCCAAACTTCCACAGAAGTGAGTCATCGGGCAGAGGAAAGGCTGTGTCCAGAGAAAAAGGAAGAGACGATGAGCGTAGAAGATCTCACGAGAATCATTCAAGAAGAAGCAAAGAACAGTGGGAACCGAAATCCAAAAGCGTACATGACATTTATGTAAATGAACAATATTATTTACAATCACCTCCTCAAACATCACGATCACTCAACTTTATAGACAAGTATGATGAACGAGATGGTGGTGTGGCTTCGTCATTGTACATGCATCCACCGCGCCATGATGAAAAAAGTCATCATTATGTCCGTCCACGATCAGTGGAAAGAAATGATGGAGGAAGTAACCATTCATATTTACATTCTTTGCTACCGCGTACCCTGGAAAGAGAAGGTAGGAGAGGGCGGAGAGATAAGAGGGAAAGTCAGTCATCTTCCCATTATGTGCGACCACGATCACTGGAACCAGAACGAAAAGAGAGATCTCATTCATCACATAACGTGCGCCCAAGATCACTGGAGAAAGATGAGAGAGATGGGATAAAGAGATCCCATTCATCACATTACGTGCGCCCAAGATCATTGGAGAAAGACGTGAAGGATAGCCATGTATCTTCATCTCATTACGTGTATCCACAATCACTCGAAGACAAGACCGACTCCCTTTACGTAAATCAGCCTCCACCAGCAGCAAAAGAAGAGACAAGACACAAAAGCAAGCATCCTACGCGCTCTAAGGATGATATACTCCACGCCAAGGATAACTATTATCAAAATGTCTCAGCTATAAATGACGATGAACAGTTCTTGACAAAGTCGAGAGAGGAAACTCCTCTTTTGAAGGCATCTGAGGAAATCGCGATGTCTGAAGTCCAACAGTTGTCTTCTGGACTCCCCCAAAGAAATGAATCTGAACGGCAACTAGATAGACATCATCAAACAGGATACAAGCAAGAGGACCGGGACAGAAAAAGAATGCGTGACGGAAGTGAACGTCAATCGAGACCTCGGTCACGTTTAACAGAATACAGAAGGCCAAGATCATCTCATGAACTATTCGATGTAGGATGGTCCGATCACAAAAAAGGCCCAAAAGACAACTACTTTCTTCCTCGAACACAATCCATGATTTCTGCGCGTCCAACCAAGAATGATGACAGTACAATTGGGAGACGTCACACAATACACTTGGAATTCCATCCCAGGTCTGGTGATGTCACGCCAGTGGACAGTGAAAAAGAAAGTGGAAATAAAAAGAATCGGCCCTCAATACAGCAGGAATACAGCCCCAAAGAACAGAGAGAATTTTCAGCAAGAAGAAACATCAAGAAACAAGATGCGATCAGAGCTCAGCAGAACTATGCAGATCATGCTCAAGATACAAAAAGGCGGCAAAGCAAAGATAAAAAGTCACACATTAAACCAGAAGTAGGAAAGAATGGTCTTACGATACCACCGAGGTATGATAGCGTTACTGATGAATACAGGAGTACCTTGAGGGAAGATAGAATGAGAGCATCCTTTACTATACCACCAAGGTACGACAGCCTTCCTGATCGTTACAGAGATGCAGGACATGAACCACGCCCTCTAACCACACACTCAAGAGACCAAAACAAGAGATTCACATCAAGAAAAACCACGCTAGATGAACACCGAAAACTGCAGTCCAGAAAATCCACAGAATCTACAAGCTCTAGAGCCACAATGGAAAGTGTTCACAAAGAGATTGAATCGAGTTCAATATACAAGAAAACAGATGATGGCAGGCTTGTGTTAAGAGACACGAGTCAAGAACCTAGTCAATATAAAGGGACAAGGGCCCCAGAAAAGATGCCGATTAAGGGACCTGTTGAAGACACAGCAACACAAAGAACAAGGACCCCAGAAAAGATACCGATAAAGGGACCTAGTAAAGATACAGAAACAC
>NW_022259648.1:25047-43319 GCF_009602425.1 Actinia tenebrosa | reverse complement strand
AGAGAGAGAGAGAGAATCAATATTAGGGTACCTGTAACTATAGTTTCTCTTGGGAGAGTCTTATTTGCTGATGCTCCAGGCATTGTGCTAGCTCTTTTGAGAGGTGCTGCATCAATATCATCTTTTATACTGTATGTCTTTTGTTCTATCTCTGAGTCCAAGCTCAATGATTTACCAATTGGTGAGTGTTGACTGTTAGTCCCAGTTTTACAAGTATCTTCACTTTCTTTGGGAATACTTTGGCTTGGTGTTGATGCATTGTTAGAACCTATTGTGTTATATAACTTTTCTTGCTACAAATAAAGAAATGAGGAAATTAATTGATTAGGGTCCAATTCAAGATGGTCTGTCTGATGACATATCTTCAATTTCATCCAATTCAGACTGAACCTCTGGGCTGGACTAAGTCAGGGCATTGCTAACTCACAGACTGAAATCAGACTTTGGCAGTGTTAGACCTGTTTTGTTGAAAGGAGAGAAGCTTTAGAATCCAGAGAAAAACACTGATTCAAGTGTTTGTGAAAGACTAGAACAACTCTCTTAAATGTAATACTCAGTCCAGGAATTGAACCTGATATCACAAGAGGCACATTCTCTACCATGGCTCCTCCCTTTATTCCTGTAAAAAGCAATAAATAAAACCAAAACTACTTTCATTTACCACTTCTTGCTGTTGTTTTAGTTGTTGTTTTGGTTGAGCCAGTTTGGTTTGGTTGCTTATTTCTTGTTGTCTAAGTACTTTGTTTTTTTTCAAAGATTTTTCTCTTTCCTTTTCCTTTGTTTTCTTGCCAAATCCAGCAGAGAGTGTCTGAAACACTGACTTGGGACCAGGTCTATTAACATAATTAGTAATGAATAACACAGTATGGATGAACTTAGTTTACTGCCATTAATCATTCAAACCATAGTTTTCTCAGCTGCTCTCAGAGTTTGATTGCAAAAAAAAAAAAAAAACCATTAAAACATAATTGCAAAACATTTTACAACTTGCAGATCTATTAAATCAGCTGAAATTGCATAATATCAAAAAAAGGTTAGTAATAGAAGGGAAAGGAATGCATTTTTCATCTCACACCAGAAAAGATATCATCAATACTGAATATTATAGTTTGTGACAGAGATAAAAACAGACATAAAAACAGACATAAAATTCATTAATTGTTAGTTGACTTACTTAGGAACGACAAGGAACTCATCCATGTCCTCATCATGAGCTATGCCACTACTTGATTGTCCTTTCATCTTCTCTTCAAGTTCCAATGAAAGTTTAGAATTTTCACGCTGGAGATCAGCTATTTGGCCTGCTAAATTTACTACTTGTTCTTTAAACTTTGAGACTTGATCCTCTAGTTTTTGCTGGATTCCTCTTTCCTTGTCAAATTTTAGAAGTGTTGGCATTGGTACACAAGGTTAAGGTCAAACAATAATCTATTATTCTGTGCTGGGTGACAACATATCTACTTACTACCCTATTATTGTCCCCAAAGCAAGTGAGCCTAGCTGCCCCTATAGCAAAAGACTGTGGCTCAATCTATCCCCAATTCTTTTAAACTATTTTATAACCTTAATTTGAACCCCCCTAAAACAAAGTTACATTAAATGCAGTGTTTGTAAAAGGATATGCAAATGATGGAAGAGAGTAATGAGGAAGTTGTGAAGTGACAAGTAAAAAGTCTCCTGCCATGATTTCTGGAAGTACATCTCAAAAGTAGAGTTTTGCTCTGGATTCTTGATAAATGGAATAGCTAAAACAAACAGACAGGCAATCACATACTTTTATCAGCTGATAAAAAAGATAGAAACCTTTAAGTTTGTGGTTCCATATTTTTGCTTCCTTTGGAATAGGACTGCAATTTATTTTAGGTAAAAGAGATGACATTGCTATATTAAACAATATGCCTCTTTAGCGTAATATTAACTTAGCGTGTTACTTCCTAGACTATCATGTCTATTATTATTTTTGTTTAATAGTTGTACATGAGAAGCCATGTGTATACATGTGTCACATTTCATGTGACCTGAAATGGAAAAACAGTAGCCCAAGCTAGGGGTCTAATCATTGAAGTATACCTACCAAACCATTCTCTCCATTCACTCTGAGGCTGGAGTTCAATGGTGTATTTCTCAAAAAATTCAACCACTTTTTCTTGTTTGGAGTTTTGCAAGGCATGTACAATGTACAATCTCAGCAAACATGTTTCTAGTTTGCGCACATTACTATAATGCTGGTAATCTAGCCTTTTAAAGAATTTCTTGTCCAGATGTTCCCAGTAATCCCTTAACGATGATATATCATATGATGACACATATACTAGAAGTTGATCCATAATCTTGGTGACCTTGAGAATGAAATCAGAAGAAAAGAAATGAGCCTTGTTCTCTTATAATCTTCCATATTATTTTGAGTCCAGGAACAAAATATGGCCATTCATACAGGGGTAAAATAGGATGCATTTTAAGACTTGTCCTAAATAAGACAAAAACTGATCCTTTTTTACAAGTGTGTCTAGCTTAAGACATGAAGATAATGTCTGAAAAGTTTGTAAGGTATTTGGGCTGATTTGTGGATACTTATTCCTGTCTGTGTGGGCTTCCTGTGTGAACTTGCACATGCAAACATGGCATTTATCTCTTGGCTAAGATACGAGTGCCATTTACAAGAACATGTTCACATCTTATTTAAGGCATGTCTTAACTTAGAACAGCTCATAACCCTGCTTTTAAAATAAGAAGTTTGCTTCTTATTCAAATATAAGACACGAACATGAATTTTGTACCACTTTTAATATACAGTCCATTCGTGTCTTATGTAACACTCGTCTTACATAAGATGCGACTTATTTCTCTGCATGTAAATGGCTGTAACATTGCAAGAAGAAAGCAAACTAAGACAAGATGTACTAATAGCAGATATCTGTCAATCAAATAGTCAGTAACATTATCATCATCTATATTTATTGAAGATAGTTTATAAAATAATGCAGATTATATAACTATCATGGAATCAATGAAACCATTGTCCTAAAGATCATAAGTAATAATTATTGCTTAATACATAGCGAACAGCGTGTTATCGATCAAAGCTCAAAAAAAAAAATTTTTTTTCACGAAACCTGAGACCAAATTAATTAACCTTCGAAATAGCTCCCTAGAATAACTAGCTAATGTAAACAATGAATATTGTAATCAGTGAAGACTTTATCATCATTCTCAATATGCGTAAAAAGAAAGGGTTTTAGTTTCTAGAGCATAGCATGCAGCAACTTCCAGGTCAACAACATCAGCACGAAATGTCAAAGTCGCCAAACATGAACAAAAACATCATCACGAATCTCCAACAAATGGCCTAAGAACACAAGACAAACACTCACCCTAAAGCTCTTGTCCTTGTCCGCTTTGATTTCATTCTCGAATGTTTTTAAAGTGGCGGTAAAGCCACGAAACAGCAAGTATTCTTTAATCAGCTCGTCAAGAAGTGGAACTGCATCAGCCATCTTTGTTTTCTCTTTCTGTACTAGGTACCAGATTCCCGGAAATTCTCCTCCGTCTGGGTTTAACGTAGAGGGACTGGTTCTCAAATAACTTTTTATTTCTAGGGATGGCTACGCAGTTTTTGACAGAAAGGAAAAACCAGGTAACAGAGAGACATATACCTGGTACTTAACCGGCAAATCCCTGGTTTTACTAGTAAGACCCCGTCCACACCATACGTCGTTTTTATTCATAAACGCATACCCGCATACCTTTTGAGGCGTTTACACCTTCCCCCACCTCGTTCCGTCCACAAGTAAACGATAAAAACGCTCACCGTAACAAACGCATACTCACTGAGTTTGAAAACCCTCTTCAAAGTGAATACAGGTGTGAATACGTGCGGACGGCTGAAAACGATTCGTAAATGGATGACCTTTACGCGCGGATGCATGGACATGATTGGCTTACAAAAGTATGCGTTTATGAATGAAAATGTATACGTGTGGCCGGTGTCTAAACAAAATTGGCACCGGTGCCGTTGTGCGTCGCATATGATTGAGGAATTTTAAATCGCAGGGATGTTTTTTTCCATACTTTCCGACCTAGGCATCATCCTGTACAGGAATGCACGGTCACCTAGAGTTAATCACTGAATATCTGTTTTATTTTTGTCTCCAAAACTCTAATTCTCGACCAGACTAACGGAAAGAGACGAACGTCAGCATATCACGATACGGAAATAACCATTAAAGTTATAGTTACAAAGTTCAGTTAGTCTGTCTTTTGTATTTTCTCTGTTAAGACATTCTAGACAACAATTGTCAACTAAAAAAGGAATGCAAGATAGCAATTAAACCGCAGCGTCTGGGCTGTCAAGTAATAGATTTAGAACTTGTCAGAAAGAAATATGAATTATCACTCTTAAGCGCTGGCTTAGGTTAACTGATCAAACTGCCAACTTTCATCTGTTTCTTTTGAAGAACATAGTGTTCGTTTGCAATACTATGTTATTCTTGTTAGTGGCCACTCGTTGACACCAGAAAATGACAGCAATTATGGGCTACTTTGCTTTGATCGATTACGTTTACTTTTCTTTCCAAAAATGTTTGATATAATCTTTGAGTGACCTTCAAGATAAGATAGCTAGCAGAAGGGCAAAATCAATTATTTCAAGAGCTAAATGATCAAGATCTCGTTTTCAGCATCGACACTGAGGAAGTATGGAAAACTCTTTTCGTAATTTCTCCAAATAGATCATTTTTTCGGTTCTTAAAAACAAACAATTGTAGACTTATGTTTACAATGAGATTGATTTGCTACTGTGATGTTGTCTAACTTTGTACCAAATATTCAAATTCTAGTGTCAATACTATTACTCCCTATATTGTACACCAAAACCACTCAACTACCTTTTTTAGTTTGCCAAAAATCTTCTGTCTTTCCTACTGTACAGACTGTGACAACAAGAGAAGCTTTTCTGATCCAATGAACGTCGCGGTGATCACGAGCGATGTCCAATAAAAAATCATAGTTAATATAGTTTTAAGCAGCGCTAATTGGAATACCCAATAAGATCAGCTAAAAACAATGGGTTTTAAGATTTGATGTTCGGTATTTTAATATCAGCGCCCAAGGAACCCGATACATGCAATACTTGACTATGAATTTCTTGTGAAAGAATTTTTGAAGATGACCCTTTATTTTATAGTTTGTTATTATGGCTGTTATGTTGAAATACTGTTAGTTAAAGTGATGACAAGTTAAGTCGAGTCATCGTTGGTTTGGGTATGATGACTGTTTGGCTTTAGTTTGTTTGTTTGAACTCCCAGGAGATGCACACCGCGTCATCAAGCCGTAACATTATTCACCGCCGTCGCATAACATCACATTAACACTGGAGTTAGTTGACGGTCGTTCATCGTGTTCTTGCATGGTTCACACCAAAGATCTTGTGAGATGACGACATCCAGAAACCCAGGGAATATTGAGTTGGCATTGTGTAACGATTCTGATTGTTCTGAACGAACAAGTTCCGACAGGACGTTCAGGGATTATGACATGGCTATCGTCAACCGGCTTCAATACTTAACACAAAGGGTCGAAGGTCTTGAGCGTAAATTAGAGAAACGAATGCCCATGGATTGCGATGACTTAAGTTTTGCTCTTAGTGTCGATAATAATAATTCTGTACCGAATGTTGACATCAAGGTTTTGTCAGGACCTCGTGAACCTTATTACAACCATACGCGAAACCCGACGGTCGACGAAGACTTGATGAGTGGTTGGGACGATGGTATTGTTGAACGTAACACTTCTTTTCTCATCATCCCTGTCGGGAATGACAAAGACTCTCACTTAAATGAGGCACAAAGACTAAAACAAACTTTGGATGGAACACTTGAACCGACCACTAGCCTTCCAGCCTTGTGTTCTGCCGACAAACATAATAAGATTATGAATGCTGATGAGGATGAAGAACCTCTTGAAATCAATAAGTCTCATACGACACCTTTCACGACTCATAGGGCAATATCTGTGAGCGTCATTCCGTCTGGAAACTTTATGAAGCAGGGTACTGATATAATTGAATCTGAACATATAGAATCAACAAGTGATTCTAGCTCTGTCAAAAGAAATGAATGGTCAAGTGATGACATTATCAACGTAAAAGTATCCGGAAACGACGAGCTGAAGGTGGACAATAAACAAGTAATGGTGGAGGAACCATCTGAGCAACAAAGCATGGAAAATCTGGTAAAAGACATGGAAAAGTTGGAGACTTCATCCTGTGGCACATTAAGGTACGGATACACTATTAGTGTTGCTGGGGTAAGTCCACAGGAACATGAACACACAACTAAACCTTTACCATTCCAACCTCGTGTGTTTCATTTTGAAAGCAATCATGAAAAAGACATTACACAAGAAAGGAGAGACTCTGGTAACATAAATATGAGCCAAGATTTTGCTTCAGTGGAAGAAAACAAGTCAATAATCCCTCGTTATGTTGTAAGAAGTACAGTGTTACCGGCAAGTGAAAACGTCTGCTACGAAGATGTTGGGGTTGATGAGGTGACTTACCAAAGGAATGATAATGACCCTGACAGGTTGAATTGTAACTATGATTTTTGTGATGATGACACACCGATTAGGATTGACCCAGGTTTATCTAAACACGATGTGCTCAATCATAACTTTGTCAAGTCATACACATGTAATTCTCATTCTGCTGAGAAGCAATTAAAGAATGCCGAAAGTCTGATTAATGAGCCAAAAGAAAGTAGAACTCAGTGCGAATCAGTAATAAACAGAAGGGCTACTAAAGGAAATATGCCTTTATTTGATGATGTATTGAGTGAGAAAGAAGTTGAGGAGATCACAAATACAGTTCACAGAACCATGGACACTGAACGTGATGAAGAAGGCGAGAAAATACAAATGCAAATAGAACGAAAAGACAGAATATCAAGGTGTAAAGATGTTTATTGTCCTGGAAATGGTAGCGATGATTTATGTCTGCTTAGCAACAATACAACGGCTAACAGTGGCTTAGTAAACTACAATACAAAGCACAACACAAGTACCCTCAAAGAGATTGCGGTCGATTGTTTTAATGTTAATGATCATCAAAACAATACACTCCATAAAAACACCAGACATCGTTGTGCAAGCAATAAGACAGCATTAAGAAAGGTGCGAGTGCGTTCAGTAGAGTTGCCCTTGACATCTAGTGAAGAATCTCTTACTATGGATTGTGACACAGTTCTTGGTAGCAACCTCAGGACTACTCGACCACAACGAAAGAAGCAAAGAAACAAAACACCTAAACCCAAATTTGCTGCACGCAATTACATGCCTTGCCAGAAACCCGCTAAAGAAAACCTGGAAGAAAAACTGAAGGAACTGATAGATCCTGGTGAAATAGGTAATTTGAAGGAGGAAATGGCTGCAATAAACCGTCCATTATTACTTGCTGTCATGTCACCTACTGATAGTGGATATATTGAGTCGAATACAGACTCCCCCCGTGATGCGTGGAAGGATCATTATTATGAGTCTCCATACAGTAGTGAACCCAGTACACCTGTCATCTTGCAACCATATTCTAACACAAGCAGCCTTTGCTYTTCACCAAAGGGAAGGCTAGCGGATCCAGTACTATCTAACCAAASGCCTGCGCGAGGCGAGAGACAAGAGGACGTGTACCTTTCGCCTCGAAGTGCGCATCACTCTGTGGGAAGCCATTCCAGTGGGTCATCAACTGTTTCTTACCTCGGAGGCAGCGATTACTCTGAATCATCTTATGTTGAAGATAGAGGTGCGTTCACAGATCTAACGATGCCTCCTTTACGTTTACAAGACCACGAGATCCTTAACACCAGGTTAAGTGAATGTTTTCCCGGACCAACTCGGATACCATTCGAAAACTATTCCTCGACTATTCGTCTCAACGAGTATTTATTGAACCGGCATCCAATCGCATCTCCTACATCAAGTGTCGGAACAAGTGATCTGAGCGACTCATTTTTCGGATGTGAAAGTGATTATTGTGAATGTCAGACAGGTATCGCCACCGAGCAAGATTTCCGCGAGGAACTCAAGTCCATCTCGAGTTATGTTTTGGAAGCTGGAGAAAAGACTGGAGTAATGAAAAAGACAAGTAAGCCRTTAAAGAAATATTTTCTGGATGAAGAGGAAGGTGAGATGGATATTTTTGGTGCAAGGCTCCAGAAAGGGGAACATAAAGCAGTCCCAATACTTGTCAAAGTCATTCTTAGACTGAGAAAGCATTTCTTCGGAGGAATCGAGGGGGCCAACTCGTTAAAATCACTAAGCCCCAGACGAGAAAAAGGTTCTGTTGAATCTGAAAGTCGCGCAAGAAAGATTTCATTCTCGCCCTCTGCGATGCTTTTAAGTGCAGTTGGTGAAAGTTCGGCTTCAGAAATTCGTGATGTGATCGAAAAGGACCGTCTCGACGTGAACCAGCTCAGCCCSAGTGGAAAATCCCTTCTGCACAAAGCAGCTGCTTCGGGTGACCTTGAAAGCATACATACTTTAATACAGTATGGAGCTAAAGTCAACTTGACAGACCAAGATGGATTTGCGCCTGTGCATTCCGCGTTACGAAGGTGTCATTATAAGTGTGCTATCTTTTTTATTGAATGTGGAACAGACATGGGTGCATATACTAGAGCTCGTATTGGGGAGATATCCATGATAAGGAACATGTCTAGTGAGTATATGAGGTCTGTACTGAACACTCCTCTTTAACCACTGAATCACGTGACTTGTTCCAAGAAAGACTGGTAACGACATCGTGTTGCAATGCATTGTGGGATTGAAATAAAAAGCTCTATGTCCGTCTGAAAGAGCTCGTTACCAGTCTTCCTTTTAACTTCTAGAAGATATAGTCAAATACACGTCTTCTGGCCCGTCATTGACGGTATGAAATTATCATAGATTTATTCTCCAACCCTAAATCATATTTTCTACTTCTGGATTTCACAGCTTTCTTAATCTAATTAGTTTACTATATTTTGCCATTTCTCCTAACTGTTTTCTGTGAATTATATATATATAKAKAKAGAGAGAGAGAGACTTGTAGTTATAATAGATTGGAGGTATAAAAAAGAAAAGAAAAATGAAATGAAACGCATCTCAAATATGGCTGAAACGAGATGACGTTTTACCCCCGACTCTATACCATAATAGTTTTTAAAATTCTTTCATATTAAAATTTAGGAATACAGGAACAATAGTCATAATTAAAAAACAAAAGCAGTGTGAAAAGGATTATGGTCTAGAGACGGGGGTAAAACGTCATCTCGCTTCAGGCTTATTGGGCATGTGATTTCCCTGTTTATGCCTTTTCATTTCAAGTATTGACCAGTTTTACTTTGTGTGTCATCGTCGGAGTGAAAACCTGCTAGTTTTTCCTAGGACAAATCGCTAAGCAACCGGTCATTAATTACGGGTGGAGGGAGGGGTGGGGCTGGTGCATTATACTTTTGATCTGCCTGCATGTTTTTGAAAGGCCCTTTCCTGCTGCACAACTATTGTTGACCCTATCAAATGTTTGCAAAAATTTTTGTGACCCTTGATGTTTAAAGTTTTCATTAAAAAAAAGACTTTATCTCCATTTGCACCAGCCCCCCCCCCCCCGGTCTAATTTATAACCGGTGCCTTTCTTTGTGAGAAATGCCCGACTAACCCTACTATAGCCACGGATAGATCATTGCTCATAATGTTTTCATAATGGCTGACGAGCGCACCAACACAAAGTCACCCCGTCAAGATAAAGGTGGATAGCGCGAATTCAGGTCCAAACAGAATAAAYGTACTTCATGTGCTTTTGTATCTTTTATTGKGAACACAGCCATTATGAGAACGGTGTATAATATATATTTATATAGTGTTTCAATAATTTATATACGTATGTTTATATWATATATTATAATAATATAAGGTTTTAAGGTATTTATTTGAAGATTCTATATTTAGATCAAATAAGATAGTAATAAAACCGTTTTACCCAGAACCACTTTCGGTCTTCGTATCATCGCCTGCCATGAAAATGTGGTTTGAGGAACACAGGACTAATATTTCAGGCTACATCGTTGTTTTTCAACGAGTAGAGTGCTAAAAATCCGAATCGGCTAATTAACGGGGTTTTTAGAGCGAGTGCCGCCTGCAATCCTTCAGGAGAGGCCTCGAGACAAACGACATGCGCGGATGGATAAAACGAAACCTATTAGATTCAAGTACATGACATGAAATCCTTTGAACCATTATCTTTTGACAGCAATTAGTTCATTCATGTAAGCATTACCGCAAGCTTGCCGCAAGGTCACTAGAACTGAATCCTCTTCTATAAGAGCCGAGCGGGTTGTTCATTTGAATTTGAACAAAAGTGACGTGACAAAAGTGCAGCTAAATATAGAAATCAAATATGCCATCTCGACTGCTGCTGTT
Organism: Actinia tenebrosa; assembly: GCF_009602425.1. Next base: position 32,873 of record NW_022259648.1, on the reverse strand, counting down.
CGCTGCATGATCAGCTGTTTCTAAGGGTGTTATTGTTACTAATGTTGATCAACCCCGCTGGATTCATACAGTCAAGGGAAATAAAAAARATTAATTAAATAAATAAATTAAAGACCGTAATAGAACGGAAGAAGAGAAAAGCAAACGAGAAAGAGAAGGATAAGTCTGCATGTTGAATGAGAGATTTGCGGCAATTCTGGAGTATTACGAATTGAAATCTATATAATATAGGAAATCTCAATCCATTAAAACTAAGTAAGGCCCAACGGGAAGCCATGTCAGTCTGAGATAAAGGGCTGCCTCATTTGAATTCGATCTCAGTTCAAGTAGTTAACTTTGTCTTGTTTTTTACTAAAGACTAAAGAAAAGTATGCATTTATCATAAAGTTGAAATGTTAACACCTGCTTTCACGAAATGACTAAACTGATCAGTTCTATATAATGTTGTCGTATTGTTATCGGCAAGAGGAAACTGCAACACTTTTGAAACAAGGTTGCAAAACAAAGGATTCATCGGTTCAAACCATTGTCTTATTTCTTTTTGATTGAATTCTGGCCAGCTCCAAACTATAGCTACTTTTCTGGAGTTCCAATGCCGAAATATACAAAATGAAATAAAATTGCCTGGCTTTATTCGTGGACAACCTGATCAACCAACACTAGGAGGGTTAAAGCTGAACGCGGCATACAGAATAGGTTACGGTCTTAATACGTTAAAATAAGAACAAAAATACACCGACGGCTCGTTTGGATACCAGTTACTTGATTAAGACTTGAGCAATCATAATCGGTATTTTTGTGTACGAAGTTCGATAACAAAAAGACTGACAGTAAACTGTAGACTACTGGASGACAGTTGCCTCAGCAGGAGAACCCTTTTTGGTGTCCGGGGTATTTTCAGTTTGTCAGTGGGGAGTGTCAGACAACATAGCCTGGCCGGACTATCATCGGATCCAACGAAACCAAAACAAAAAAAAACTCTACACGATGTGGAGATTGAATTCTTTTTTAAAGATTTAATTTCCTTCCCGCTCAACGTAAAAATGGCTTGCATAAGAGCTTTGCACTCACATGATTCACATGAAGATTATAAATAACTATTGAAATTGTTAGTACATGAATCTGGTTTGATGCCTATCGCTGGCTGACTGATATCTATCGAGACTAATCCGTCTAGAACTGACTGCCGCACACTTTTAGAGCGGCCAGGTAATCAAACTGTCCAAAACGCTAGGAAAATTTATAACTAGTTTTTGTTATTGAACGTCTGTTTCTATTTGGAATAACCGAATATAATAATTTGCTTTAGTTACAGCTGTTCAAGTATATTGGCTGAATTCATGCTATTAAATATGCGAAGGTTCATTGTTCGTAATGAAGCTTGCCAAACTATTGAGAAATCCCGTCTTTTCAAACGATCTGTGGGAAAGGCTTACACATTGACATCATTTATATTGATCTATTTTTCTAAATGGACGATAGATTTTGTGAATTGTCTCTTGGTAGTTAAACCCTGATCGTTAGGTTGGCTTGTCTTGTATACACGACAGAGCTGAGAATCAATGACCTGAATTTGTATTGCTAAGGAAATTAGAGGTTCATTATCAAATCCAATTTCCAAAAACCAGAAAATTACCAAGCTTTTGTCGACTGTATGGAGCTTGTTAGCCGATTCAAGTATCGAGAAAATCAAACAGTCAAATTGAAGGCGGTTAATAAGAGACAGGGACGAAGCATATTGCAACTTTAAATCTGAGATGTTAATTTGGAAGAAATTACTATTTTCTGGTGTAGGATTTGGAAGCAATTACATTCGTGTTGACCGCCTTTAACCAATACTAACATCTACTTGTTCTATGCGGATAATAACAATGTGCTTACAAATAACAAACTAAGTCGAGAACAGTCATTGTTAGATACTAGGAAAGGAAATAAAAAATGGAATAAAAATATTGTTGAGCTGATGAAACTGGATATCACCTTCCGATATGATTTAGCATCAGACGTCGGTGACAAAAGTGCGCTTATAAGTCCGAAAAAACTTTCTAGCAGTTTTAAATTCGTTTACCTTTTGAGTGGTAAACTGTTGGATATCTGCTCCTGCTTCTATTAAAAGTATAGCACATTCATACTGTTGTCTAGTGAATGCCATATACAGAGGTGAATGGTTGTCCGAGTTTAAACAGTTTACATTGGAACCGTATTTCAATAAAACTTGAACGCATTGAGTAAAGCCAAGCTGTGCTGCCAAATGGAGCGGCGTGAGGTTCTTAGAGTTGTAGCAAAAGTTTAGGTCAATCTTTGAATTCGTTAGAATGTTTTCTAATTCATCTTTAAGATTATTTTCTACTGTTGAAAAGACTAGCACCTCAGGAGAAAAAGAAGAACGTTGATAATCTTCCAAATCATGGACGACTAGCGGTTGCTGACTTGCTATATTTTCTATGCTCAAACTCGTATTATCAGATAGCCTTTTTTGCTTGAAACTTAAGATAGAACGATAAATTTTTTCTGGATTTGCTGTCCACTCTAAAATATCAAAATCTTTGCTAGAGGGGTTGACCTCAGAATGGGTTACCAACTTTTCGATATTTTGCCTGTCAATAGTATTATCAGCTGACGGCTTCTGATCACTGTCATTTGCCCTGGTTTCCAATTTTCTCCAAACATCGCATTTTTCGAARATTTTTTCCCCGCGCAAAACCCCAGACTTGTCTCCACTTTCTTGTCGCGGCTTTACCATCAGGCTGCCACTTGCTGTATTGGTCTGAAATGTATGGAGTCGAGAGAAGTCCACAGAACTTCGACAACTGGAAAGTCTTCCATTAGTAACATGTAAGGTCGCGGTGTTGCATATCGGCAAAGACACACTGTGACGACTTAAGCTGCTCGGAGAGGGAGAAAATTCAAAAACTTCCTCTGGATCGTCCATTCGACTTAGAATCTTTATAGGACTTGTTTCCTTTGAGTTCAACTTGAGTTCAGGATGACTTAAACAAGAGTCATTTGTCACATTGGTCTTCCCAAATACAGTCAAGTTGGGCCTCATAACTGGCTTGGTGAAGAACATGGCTGCATCAACATCATTATCAGAACAGGGCTGTATCTTTCTACTCCTGCTCTTAAAACGAGGCATAATTCGAACAGTGATTTTATGATGAGACCACAGCACCATCCAGGCAAGGCAGCGACCTGGTATTGCCTGAGCAGTCCGGTGGATAATGCTGTTTACATCATTTCAACAGCTACTTGTTTGCGAGTCTTTTCTCGTTATGGCAAACCACATCCTCAGTCTGGATTCGAGTTCATGAATCTACCACGTCGACTTCTGCTTAGTACTACTTATGTCTTTTAGGATTATAGAATTAGATTAAATAATTTCCACTATTAAAAATGTTTGAGGCTTTAAAATAATAGCAGTACTTGCTGAAAACAGGTCAGCGGTTAGCACATCAACACAGCTTGGCATCCGGTCGGTGATGTGACGGTTGGAAAATGCAAAAAAGAAAACCAATAATTTCCATTTGTTACTACGTGACAAAGAYAACGTACTCAGTGACCTCTAAATACTTCAGATTTGATAAATTTTCTCAACACAGACTGACCACACTGAATGAGAAAGATAGTCAAGGTAGAAAACGAATCGTTTTCTAGTGTTCTAGCACGTCTAAGATGAATATCAGTCGACAGTAAGCACCTRCCTGTCACTTACACATCGACGCTCAAACGCTGATCATCTGAGATAGCCATCAGTCTACGTCATATCAGTAAATATAGAGTATGGAACCAATCTTTGACCACCTTAAACAAGGCCAAATTAAAAACATTGTGAATAGCCGGATAAACTTAATGGAAAGACAAAAACTTTACATTTACAATCGTTCAGTTGAATATGAATTTGAAAAGCCAAAACAAAAACAAACAAAAAAAACAAACAAAAAACAACAAAAAAAAAAAACTAAAAAGTCAAATAAAGTGTGCGGGTTTATTGTTTACGAATATGTTTCCGGTATTGTGAGTTAACTCTGGGAGGTTTTAGCAGAATCCAATAATTATAKATTCTAACGCTTCACTTTAAATTTTTCCCCTCCAGAGAAAAACGTTGATGTTCTCGACGCTAAAGTGCAGCTTACAGCTATTTTGCAACCATGGTTACCATTAACACGAAATTTTAAAATCAGATTTCTCTTCTGGATTCCCGTCAAAGGTAACCTAAAAATACGTGAGAAACACAAACGCAAAGACCAATTAAGAAAAACAAAGAAAACGGACAGAAACAAGATGCCAGAATATGTTATCACTGAGTGGTATCAGTCCGGCGCGATTGAAGCGAGACGTGTTGGTTACTAAGCGAAAATCTCTTGATGCAAACATCTATTTAACGGTAACGCGAGTCAGTCGTTTGATTAAAAMAGGACAGGTGTTATGAACAAAAACCTAGACGTAAGGCCTGAGAAATGAGACTGGTCATGATAAATGAMTCAAAGTACTCTTGGTTTGATGGCCTACGGACAGGAGAARTGGTTTCACTTATCTCAATGATCAATAAGCCTTTTTATAGTTTAAGAATCGATTCCACTGCGCATGCGATTTTATCCCGAATTTCTCACCTTTAGTCTAAACCTTCTTTTGTTCTTAATTAAACAAAAGGATCTAGGATAACGTTATTGGCTCCCTGTGGTACGCCATATATTTAAAAAAGTCCTGAATTTTAAGAGGGTAGCACTTAATGGCCAGTGGCTAACAAAACTGTGTAAATGCATATTCGGTTTTCATGTGCAATTGAGAAAGATGGGAAAACATAGTATTTCATGATTTATTTCATCTAAGGGGGTGGGGAAGGCCTTGGTAACTTTTATTTCGACTTTTCCGCATATTGTAAACCTTCCTCATGAATTTGTAAGATTAATCTAACYCATTAAGACTTGGGGATTAAAAACATCCGCCCTACAGTTTTATTAAATATCAAACTAGCTATTATATAAAAAGCTACTGTCATTTCTAGTCATTTCCAAAGAAACGTCTTTGAAATTAGTGTACATCTGACAATTAATAYCGGACGACTCCAAATTGCGGTGCCTATTTTTAACCCGGCCCCACACTGCGGCATCAGGATAACAGATGTCARTCAAACTGCTTCCCTTTCCAGGACRCATCTTCAGTTAAAAATAGCATCATCTAGAACTAGACAGCCCATCTGGCGCTAAGGATTAGCTACTACACTCAACAAACGGTATTTAATAGTGCGCTGTTGGGATTTCAAAGAATACAGTCAATTCAAAAAACGTTGTCGTCGACCGGAACAAGCCTACGCGACTGGACCGAAAGGAATATGGGTAAAAATCACTGAAGCGGTTAAATATTCGTTCTGAATTAATTGTTCCCGCTAGAAATAAGATAATAATGGCGAGAAACAATCCATCAAATGCATGTCTTYGGGTTTAGGRAAAGAAAAACAAAGTAGTTATGATTCAGTTCACAATTCCGAAAGTATGAAGGCATTTAAAAAACGTTTCCTTCAACAYTTCCCGCTCGCCTACGAAGGTTYGTGCTGTAAACCAGGCATAACTAGTCAGATAAAWTTATRGRGTCAACTMRGCTTCAATGATTGCTACCCAGAGTTCCTTTCGGTCCAGTCGCGTAGACTTGAGTTGGTCGACGACMACATTTTTTGAATTGACTGTATGCYGKATTGGCTTATTTGCTGTCATATTTGATCACCATCTAGTGGTGTGTTTTTCGGTGCCTTAGTATCTCAGTACTAGTAAATGAATATTGTTTAGAACATTCAGCACAAAAGTAAGGTTTTCTCAGATGATCTACTGAGGATCGAGAAGATTCTTCGACTGGGGTGAAACTAGAGGAAACAGTCGAAGCTGCTGAGTCTTCAAACTCGCCGTTACCATGACAATCATTTTCGTGTTGCAATCTTTCTAACACARTAACCACCATTTTGACTCCACACTTTACACATTTCCAGTGTTTTTGTATAAATTGAGCGGCATCTGACGAAGCCTCCGCCATAATTTGATCTTGAAGGCAGTTATACGTTAAGTATTCATTGATCTGGATACCCCCCTTGATGGGATGGACGTTAACGGACGTTGAGGGACTTTGRAAAGGGAGTGCTTCACTAAATTGAGCATTAATGTTCCTTGTGTCATTCGGCCCGACATAAAGATGTTTTTCATCAGATGAAAGTAACCTTGTGATGGAATATCGAATATTACTGTCCAAAAACTCGCTCAGCTTCTGAGCCAAGAGTGTTTCGAGATCTCGACACTTGTTTCGTTCGACGCCTGTCAACTTATCGGTCTTCCTAGTTTGTGAATTCGCCTCGAGCCTAAGCTCYAGCAGTCGTGCCCACGTTATTCTTAATTGCAGGACAGCGGATATCGCATCCTGGGCAGACTTGACGTCAGCAAAATGAACTTCCAACCACGCATCTGCGACAACACGAGTTAGATCAGCATTAGTGTCCAGACTACGAGCAAACAAGAGCAAAGTCTGGAGGCCTGGGACTCGCATAGCGTTGACCAAATAAGGTTTGTTAGTTTCTAAGAGTGAAACATATGCTAAAAGTTGATGGGAGCCACTAAAGATATCACGTGATTGATCATGTGACTGATGGAAGTCACGTACTTCTTGTGGTTGCAGTATATCAGGTTGGTTAGCGAAGACACCCGTTGGGTGCAATAGCAGATACTGCTTACATTTGGTATGGAACGTTTGTTCCGAATCTCTCTTGAACGAGTTCGTTTCGTCAGGTATCGCTAGATTTGGGTAAAGCCCGCTACATAAAATAATCTTCAGGAGGTTGATATCTCTTAATGTGAAACGTCTTCTTTCGCTGCTGTCTTCCAGCAGTTTGTCCAAATCATGGGTCATTTTGAATTCTAGGTCTCGGATGTCTTTACCAGGCTCCGTGTCATCCTCCTCGTCCTCATCTTGGTCAAGTTTTAAAAGCTTTCGACGTCGGGTGGATTTTTGATGATCTCGTTTCATTCTTTTTAACTGACGCCGCTTGAATTTTTCCTTTTCGATCTCGTCTTCATCCGACTCGTMTTTTTCTTCTCGTTCTACAAGGCCATGATCGTGTAACAGATCCTCGAACTGATTCTTTAGTTTGGTCATCTCGTAGAATCTTTGTTCCTCCAGACCACGCCTTTTACACCACTTCCTTGACTGGTAACCATGGCGACTTTTGACCTGAAAAACCATACCTCAATGAAGTTAAAACTAACTCTTTATATGATACTTCTTGATATTCTTTAGCTATACATCGACTTCAAACTCACCTGGATCCACTCATCATAAGCATTCAATAAAGTAAACGGGTCGCCATGATCAGATTCCAGTTCTTCTCGTAGTGACGTCACATCCGGGTCGTGATCYAAGCGCCTGGTGTAGGGAGACTGGACACTAAGTCCAGCAGCTATGATCATGACAGGGTCAGTCAAATGAAAGACAGACCCCATTAGAAGCATCTTACCAATAACCACATCTACAGGAAGGCGAGACAACATCTGACCAATAGGAGTCAAGGCCTCATCCTCGGTTAGCGCTCCTTGCTGCTTCAAAGTGAAGACGGAGTTTTCAATGCTTGAAGAAGGAGGTGGTTCAATGAATGCAAAAGAACGCACATCATTGATTCCTAGTGCTACCATCTGTAAGATAGTGGAATCTAACGGCGTACGTTGAATCTCGGGCGTGGCGTACTGAGAGAACGCGTGGTAATCATTTTCAGAATAAAGGCGAAAGCAGACACCAGGACCAGTACGACCTTTGAAGTGTGAAAAATAACAATAATCAACACAACAAACACG
>NW_022259648.1:6975-24870 GCF_009602425.1 Actinia tenebrosa | reverse complement strand
CTGGGTTGTCTATAACATTCACATCTCATCTACACTGGAATTTCTCATGTCATTTGCAAAATGGGTACGCCACATAGGACATGTAGAACAGGAAGGGTTGGCCAGATAATCTGATGTCCTTTTGTGCTTACACGCGCGATGTTTTGAAGTTTATTATTTGTTAGAGATCGAGTTACTTAACCATAGTTAATATTAACTATGCTTACACTGRTTATGAGACACATAGCCGAACTTGCAGACCTACGGAACTTGTTTCATTTTTCATTTTTTTCATTTACCATGAATGGAGATGACAGGAATAAGACAAGATAACAGTTTTACTGACTAGTACCTACCTGCTCGGCCTTTTCTTTGCTCGGYGCTTGCTTGGCTTATCCAAAACTCCTTGAGTCGTTGCATCTTCTCCTGAGCGTCAAAGCTCATCTCCTTAACCTAAACGAGCACAGCATTGTGTCAGATGCCTGGGCCGAGTAAGACAATGTTTTGTTCGGCTGTATTATCTCTTACCTTCCCAGAGTCAACAATGAATCGAATGCCATCTATAGTAATAGACGTCTCGGCAATGTTCGTAGACACTACACACTTCCGAACACCATCRGGTGGCACGTCAAATACCTATACGACAAGAGGAAGGACATGCCGGTTACTGCTAACGAAACAGGATTCTATCATYGGCTGGGTAGCGGGTTAAGCAAGCCACTCTGACCTTAGATGATATATATTTACAGAAGTACCAGATAACTCGAAGCACATTTCGTGCTACGACATTCTAACCTTGTCTTGTTCCTCAACTGATAACGAACTGTGAAGAGGAAGAATAATCCAGCGACGAGTCTTTTGAGCATATTCTTTTGCAGCATYAACAACAGCAGCAATCTCTGCCATTCCACTCAAGAACATCAACAGGTCACCACGCTCTGTGGGAGGGTACTGACAGGAGACATTAGAAATGATTAGAGTAATAATTTCAAGTGACTCTGGGAATAGAAGGCAGATAGCACTACAGGAGTGATGCTTTTAATACCTTTTTGTCAATAAGTTGCATAATTCTAAGGTATGGTGATGGATCTAGTCGCTCTGCACGGCTTGATGGTTTCTCTTTCTGATGACAATAAGAAAAAGTATTGGATGTGTACTCTTAGTCATGTTTAACACTTGAAATGTGAATACCTCAGCTGAAGGTGGGTGGTATTGGACTTGGATTGGATACAAGCGGCCAGGAACCTGCAACAATTATACATGCAATATTGGTCAGTCAAAGCTTGTATAGTCTACCCTACCAATGATCAATATTAAATATTAATCAATATTATTATTATAGTAAACAAGTTACGGAGGTAAAGAGCAGAACACGAAGTGTTACCTGTATAACTGGAGCCCCTTCAAAGTAACCAGAAAACAGGCTGTAAATCAAAAAAGAGAGAAAAAATCCCTCAAKATTCTGGAATTCAACATATAATGTTAATATTAGATACAAAGTATGATTCAATGGTTACTTTATGTTGATAGTAGCAGACATCAGAACAATCTTGAGATCAGCACGGCCTTCAATCAGACATCGCAACATTCCCAGTAAGAAATCTCCATGGAGATGACGTTCGTGAACCTCATCTACAATCAGTACATTGTACTGAGAGAGGTCTGGATCTGATGACAACTGCCGCAATAGTAAACCTAGAATGTACAGTAGAAGTCAAATAAATGAAATAGTTTATAAATTGAATTTATTGAATTTGAAAAATAATCGTAACTTTACCTTCAGTAAGGAATAGAATTCTTGTTGCTTTTGTCTTACTTGCCTCAAAACGAATCTAAATAAGACAAGAGTGAAATACTACATGTTTGTCTTGCTCGAGAAGGAATCAAATTTCTTTGATTCAATTTACTGTATTAGCATGAGATACTAACCTGATAAGCAACTTCTGATCCATACTCATTGAGGGTTTCATATCCTACTCTTTTTGCTAGTGATATGCATGCTATTCTTCTGGGTTGAGTACAGGCAATTTGTGTAAAGCCAGCATTCAATAAGTACTGTGGAACCTACAAAACAACAACAGTATGCATGGATGGATCTATACATTATKGTCTTTAACATGAATATTTATGCAGGATATCGACCCTTCAACAATATTGCTGCTATCAATGGGAGTCCTGCTAAAAATAACATAAAGAAACTAAATGTTAAAAGCTAAAAAAATGGCCTTTAAAATATCAAAAATATTGAAATATTTAATATTATATTATTATATTATATTAATAATATTATTAATATCAAATAAGCTGGAGTAAAATCCTTTAATGAAAGGATAGAATTKACTAACAAGCTACCCTACTCACATATGACCCATGACCAGAGTATACACGAGTACCATTAACAACATACAATACACTTTCTATCCAATGATAATATAATCCCTTGTTACTGCCAGAAATTCCTTTGTCTTTGATAGAAGAGAAGTGTAACATATGACTAACCTGGGTAGATTTCCCACACCCTGTATCACCAGCAATTATCACAACCTGATGTGTTCCAACAGCTTCTACRATCTGCTCCCTGAACTGGCTGATGGGAAGGTTGGCCTGATCTTTTTTCAGTTTTACTATTTTGTTGAACTAATAAATAATGTACATAAATGCCCATAATCAGTGAAAATATCGTTGAAAAGTCAATCAATGTTAAAATTGTGATATTGTTTTMCTTTCTAGTATGAAAATAAATAATTATAGAATATTGTAACTACCAGGCATCATCATGATTATCATCATCATCATGGATATCATCATGATCATGAACATCACCATCATCAACATCATTTATAGTACCTTTTGTTTTTGACAAAAGTCAATATAATACAGGAGTATAGATCTAAACTCCGCAATATGTTTTGTTTTCAGACTTCTTTGGGTTGATCTACTTCTTTCTTTATCTGTCAACACAAATAACTGAATGAATGAATTGATCAATAAAAAACACCATTGTTAATAAAATAACATTAATAAACAGCACTATCCAATGAATAAATCTTATCCAGTGGATAAATTTATTGGATAACAGCATCAACTTATCCRATGAATTATTTCAATCTATCCATTGGATACTGCTTGATTAATAGATTAGTGATTAATAATAGAATGAATGGAAATGAAATAAAAGATGAAAACAAGATAAGAATATTGTGCCACTGCATGAAGAGGCAGGATGTAAGGCATAATCATAWATAATTATATTGCATTACAAGTTGTCCAAACCTACCTCTACGGTGTTTTGATCTCTGCTCATCTATGACGTCGCTTGTCAAGATAGACACATTTACTTTATATCTCTTGTCATACGTCATTGGTAATCCCAAATTTGATGTCTTTGAACTTGAATGACTTTTTTTCTCTTTCRAAATAATAAAGGAATGAAAAATAATTTATCTGATTTGGGTTAGGCACAGTAACCTAAACATGACATTATTCTTGTRTCATACCATTTCTAGATGACTCAGTTCTTTTTCTAAATGCCTCGTATCGATCAAGAAAACGCCAGAAATCTTTGTAGTCTTCACTTCCTCTGGGGAGCAGACACACGAGATAAATTATGGTAAAACCTTAAATCCTTGTTTTTTTAATAATTCTTATTTTTAGTGGACAATGTATTAAATTCATTCTCTATAAAGTATATAGTTCGTACCGTTGTATGAAGTCCTGTGRACGAAAGAATGTTTCACAGAGAGCTTGTTCATGCTCCTTCCATACAACGTCTTCTTCCTCGTCTTCTGAAGAGAACTTTCTTCTATGATAACTATGTCTAGTCTTAGACATTATATATTAGTCTTAGYACTTCATACTGATATAATAAGGCTGTATTGAAGGCATTTATCACTAGTTTTTTTTACATTTTTTGGTACAAACTTTTAATTTACCGCCATTTTGTTTCTGTGGAACATCAGCTGATCTAGCATACTGAAGGCTCAATAGGTTGTTCCCAGTCCTTGACCGTGTTCAAGATGGCGGTGCTTGGAGAACTGATATCATTATCACTCATTGGTAAAATCACCTCACAATCACTTCAATATCGTAAATTCTGTAGATGTTTCAGAATGGTACTAAAACTGGATTATTGAACTTTGCAATTGTCTTTTTATTTGGTTATTTTACTGCAGAGAAAGACGTAAATAACGAKGTTCTCTGGACATGGTCTTTCCCTTCCGTCTCGTCCAGTTTTCGACAAATTCTGCTTCGAAAATGTTGTTTGAAGGCAGAAAAAGGCCAGGAAATTATACCATTTTGTTATGGGCAGTTATCCAAGAAATGGTACTACCTGTTTACATCAGCTGTCAAAAACGCAGCTGAGATGAATAAGGTGAGCTATGTGAAAATAAACTTAACGACGATATCTGAGACCATGACGTAAGCTGAACACAGTCTTTATGATTTTCTTTCTCCTTAGGTTACTCATGTAACTTTGGTGCTTGTGGCTAAGGTAACTAAAATTGTAGTCTTATCATCATCAGCRGCAAAAATTTTAAATCATGCATTGTGTTAATTTCATCCATGATCTACCCTTCCCCCCTCCCCTCCCTGTGACCATCAGTGATGTTTCCAACCAACTGCATGTTCATGTTATTTATGAAAGGACTTCAACCCAGAGAAGTACAAGAGCCTGTGTAGAATATTATGCAACAAACTGATAGTAACAGGCAGTCCTGCTAGTATGCTACAATACTATCTATCAGTGTTCACCAAAGGAGTTTGCCCTGATGATGAAGATGACAGTATCTTTGCTGTCAAGGAATTTGATCCAAGAAAAGCTTTCATAGAAAAATCAATCAAAGGTAAAAAAATGGTTTTCCATATTTAAAGCTAGTGCRAGGAGGTGTTTTTTCTGATTGCATTACATTTCTTTAGATGTGGTCAACATATTTGGAGTAGAAACCATTCTGATATACACTGCGTTACTACTGAAGAAAAGAGTAGCTGTTTACAGTCCAAGACTAGATACTCTGCTGGATATAACCAGGTTGGGCCTACAATAATAGTTAATCATATATTGTTTGACTTGCTTATTTTGCATTCATTTATTTACTCATTTGTCCACTATAGAGCACTACCTTTGTTGGTATGGCATCGTCAGAACTGGTCAATWCTCTTCCCATATGTCCACTTGGAGGAGGATGAAATAAACGACTTGCGTTCGAGCATTACATACATTGCTGGATTTACAGATGCATCCATTGAGAATAACACTGACATTTATGACCTTTTTGTTAATGGTAATGTAAGATACACAACATAAATATAGTTATGCTTTGTTATTGTTTCCTTTCATTTCTCATTTTATTTCCCATATTTTCTCTTCAAACCATAGTTGGAGCAGGGGAGATAACTATTCCGATGCATGCTAAAGGTTAGTATGCCACTCATGGCATCTTTTAGACAATTCATTGTGGTTGGTTTTCCTGTGGTAAACCTCTCCACAGGAATCCCATGCACTCATCTTCCTTTCAGGTATTTTTAACTCTTATTCACACTTTATATTCAATGATCAACTTGTATGCTCTTCTTTATTATTGCTAGAAATGTTCCAGATGGGAAAAGTCCATAAAGATATTGCCATGTTTATGATGGAAGCAACTAAAGATGAAAATTCAAGTGATCAAACGTTTATCAAGGTATGCTTATTAGCTAGCTGCATCCCCACCTCCTGACCTTCATGCAATACCATAAATGTTCTGTACTTTTTCCAGGAATTGTCCAACAAAACCAAGGATCTGATTGGTACTCTGAAGAAACTTGCTGTTGAAACTGAAGAAGGCTCTGAACCAAAGATAACTCTGGAAGGACTACAACAACGAAAGCTGACAGCCATCATGGAAAACTTTTTGTTCAATTTAGCTGCTGCTGAAGGGATGGTGTGAGAATGGGTTAATGTTTAAAATTGGGATTAGTAAGATAGTAAATAAATGGATAAGAAACCAGAAGAAAAATCTAGCAAGAATCGAATGATACTAGAAGATTTCTTTAAATAAGTAACTTYTATAAATGAAACAAAAGAATAATATAGCAATTATCATAGCAATTATTAATGATTGATATTATGAATTGTCTGGCACACACTCAGTAAAGAATCAGGCCACTCAACACAAGGGTGCAAAGGAGGTGTTTTTCAAAGGCCATTTATGAATTTCATGCATTCTGGTTTAGCAAACAATAACTGGTAAGGCATCATGAACAAAAGATGTTTGCACCAAAGCTAGACTACAATGTACCACCTTTGCTATCACAGAAGAAGTCAGCTTTTGGCGTGCAGCTTGTTCACATGCTAGTGCAKTTGTAAACCTGTCTTTTTGCTAAAATGAAGCCATACCACATATATTTGCCATATCACACACAATTGTGTATCAAATCTATCGGTAATCACAGTATGAGAAGAAAACTTAAATACATTAAATAAATAAAAATAAATTAAATACATGTGAAAAAAATTTTTTTYGTGATGTATAAATGTAAAAAATGCAATTTGATACAAAATAAAGTATTCAATATTTCTTTTTCGGCGTAACAAATTTACTTCAGTTTTTTATGTAYCTATCCTCTTATTGAAGATAAAGATATGATAAATTGCGTTATCACATTGTCTAAGTAGTGTGGATGCACGAGGCGTATATTTAGTCGTAAAGTGTAGTTTTTCGTGGCTACATTCGCTTGAACGTTGAGTACATGCAAAGTCAAAAGATATTTCAGTCATTAGATTTCGAGGATAACGATTTGCAAACTTTCATCTTTTTGTAAAATCTGGCATAAAATATTATGATAGATCTAGCTAAGATACCACTAATTATTTATCGTCAAAGTGAATTATTATAATAATTAAATAATTATATGGCGCAAATTCTCATGTGAATATAATCAAATGCGCCACAACTGTGTTCAGAAAAAAACTACTACAGGCCAGACCATCCATAGCTAGTCTAGGATACTCACTTTTTAAATAAGCATGACACGGACATTTGCGGAGCAGGAACGAACTGATTTGTGTTTCCAATGTGAGGTGTTTTCTACAATATCCTCATTAACGTGTTGATCCATATAGATTTGTTCTTGTCATGTATCTCGCAGACAGATTGATTCATCTRCTACCCCCGTCCATTGAGTAAAATATGTTCTTAAAGTATCTATCACCCTTCTGCAATTGTTTTCCCCCATTGCTCTTATAGAAATTATTGCAAGTTCGTTTTCACATAGAAGCCGGTGTTTCGAATTACAATGAGAACACCATAAATGCCTCCTCATACGTCACAGCATTAGCATATGACTAGGAAAAACCTTTATAACTTCAAGAAGCCGCCT
Source organism: Actinia tenebrosa (assembly GCF_009602425.1). The sequence continues at coordinate 17,532 of NW_022259648.1, read as the reverse complement.
TCAAACTATGAAATTTTTATCTTACCTCATGTAGAATCAATACTAGTTGTCAGAGGGGTGATAGGCACTTTAAGGTAATCCAATATATTCCATTAGTACCTTATGACCTATGCATTGTTCAGGAGACATGCATCAAGTGCTCTTCGACGTCACTGGTAGAACTTCCAATACAAAACTAACTAATGTTAGTAACCTACGATCCGTATATTATGAGATGAAAAAATGAATGGAAAAACACAGTCTCTGAAACAAAGACTGAACAAGAAGGTGATGTAACCCGATTAAAAGGTTTGCTGCTGTATACATGCGATACTGCTTTAATGTATATTGATATACAGTCGGTTTGTATCGATCAGTTAAGTTTGTATATTCATTGGGTTATACTCTCTCAGTCGAGTTAATAGGATTGTTCACATGTGCAATGGCTGTCGTCGTTGCGATTCAACAGCCTTTAGCTCATAATAGTACTCTTTTAGTGGATGTTCTTTTCGGATTACAAGCATTGCTCCGCTTTTCTAGTGAAATAGCACTGCGATAGTATCGTGGTTTCCAAAGACTAGCCCAGTCTCAGGTCAGTTTGTTATAGGCGCTTTTCCAGTTACTACTGAGCCGGATCCGCAAGCGTCTTCTCGATCGCTTGCTTGTCTATCTTAAATCGTATATGTGTAACCAAGAGATCATAAAGAACAGAGTCTCTTGGTGTAACATAGGGAACAACACCGAAATTGATGAAATAGATATTTGATCTCAATACTGTTACGAAAAATACATACGGCAAAGCAACCCGGGGGGGGGGGGGGGGGGGGGGGGGGGGGGGGTACTCCGCCAGGATTTGGATAGGGGTGTTCCGCTGGGATTCTAAAAGGGGTACACTGTTTATGACAAAAAAAACTCAAATTCGTAGACCCTGTTTATGACAAAAGATATAATTAATTGCACTGTGTTCCTGTTTCAATTATCATACCAGCTCGCGTATCGCTTTTTGAAGACCATAGTAACCAGTTTCGGTCAATTCGAAAGTAGAAACCCTGAATATGACAGGAAACTTAGGAAGAACTTGGAACAAACTCGAGTGAAACTGCATACCCTGTTTATGACAAGAAGCTCGAAAAACCGTACCCTGTTCACCCTGTTCAGCGGATCATCCCCGTATAGTCCATATATGGGAGTACCCCCTCCCCCCCGGGCAAAGCAACCAAACGCGAAAAGCAGATATGAAACATGCGCTCCTGCTTCCTAGATCATGTTAGTAATTAAGCCTTCTCATACTCATTAATAAATAATGARKAAACCAGCCAATCAATGGGATATTTTTGGGTCACATGATRTTACTTGAAACCTAGTAAAGTCYTGTGAAAGGACTGAATTCAGTCGGTGGTTAACTGGAACAAAATTAGTTCAGTCCTAGGAMTGAATTAATTTTGTTCCAGTTACTCCAAGTCGAATAATAATGAGCATGAGAAGTCATTTCAAAGCCTCCAATATCGGACTGGATTTCAAGCTGCGCCTCGGAGTGGAACTAATTGCTTGCACTTGAAATCCCGTCCAGTCCTCATTGTCGGCTTTGAAATATTACATAACGTACCATAGGCTGCCGTGAGAACCTAAACTAGCCAATTCTCGCACAACCGGTTCTCGTTCTCCAGCAGACGGCCGATGGTTCGTCTCTTGTCTCAGTCGATCTTGGGACCAGCAATTCTGGTTTATAATTTTYTGACAGGTTTAAATTAATGTGTTAACCAATCCAGAAGAAAGTGACAGTTAGATTCGCCTAGAGTTTTTCTTTTACTGGTGGTGACCAAAAGGAACGCTAGCCCTGGGAACGAAAAGTGAGTGATAAATGAATGCGCATGCGCAAGAATARGATGAAAGGGCGTTGTATTTCGGAGTGCATCTGTTTCAAAAACAAAACATATTCGGGAAACTTAGTAGCGGCTTTCTTATAGTCTATCATATGGAAACAGTAAATGGAGCCAAGAATATCAACATACGATAGCGCACGGGAACTGCCTGAGTGCCGGACGCTTTTGTTTCTTATACCATCTGAGTTCACTARTAAAATTAGTGGCTAATACATTTTACTCGGTCTCGTTTAGTCTCGTTTCCGTRTAAAAATACCATTTGTTATATATCTTACAAGTATCTGTTAGCATTAAAATGTCGGTTCATTAGCTGAGCTGCACCATTCAGTACCGCATCGCCGGGCATCGCGGTTCACAGTCAGTTCTTGTGAAATACAGCCACGGTGAATCTAGTTAGCAGCAAGTTTCATAAAACTGCTATACTCACTAACAAGCTGATGTGTGATATCTTGAAAGATCCTTCACTGTACAGTATTACTGAAGGATGAACTAACGCATATCGTCAATCATTGTTGTTATTTCATTTCCCCTGTACTTCAGATTCAAACACTAATTGCATTCCACGTCACTTATCTTTTTATTATTATTTCCGAATTCAATTTCACTTCCATTTACAGCGGCGAATTATGATATAATAATGATAGTGATGATGGCCTTTACTGCTGCTGTTGTATTACTGACCCAAGCAACTGAAGTATTCGGTAAAACTCAATAACCCTCAGGCCAAGAGCGGCTTTAGTTTCTATCACCTTTAAAGAAACATTAAAACTTCAAAGTAGTGGATTATGTTCTTAATTTCGAAGTCTGATATGATTTTAAGATAAAAGAGAATTCGAATATCAATCAGATTTTAGAGAGTTTAAAATTAATAGGCAGATTAAGATTCCCGGTTTTTCTTTCTGCAAACGGCAAACGTGACCACGTTTTCATCGTTTCCCTGCATTTCACTTTACCTTTTGCAAACCTTCTCGACAAAGACAAGTATTCTTTTGTTTATCTACTACTTGGAGATTTTTGCGATTCCTTTTCACTAATTTTAAAGAATTTTTTAATGGTCAACTGACGTTTCACGTTTGCCTTAAACGAGAATCTTAAACTCTCTAATTAGTGAAAAGGAATCGCAAAAATCTCCAAGTAGTAGATAAACAAAAGAATACTTGTCTTTGTCGAGAAGGTTTGCAAAAGGTAAAGTGAAATGCAGGGAAACGATGAAAACGTGTACATGTTTGCCGGGAAGGAAAAACGGGAATCTTAATCTGCTAAAAAGGTAAACGGTTTTTTTTTTTTTTTTTGGCGTCGTTTTGATTTTGCTCGTTTGACTTTTCTTAAATAAATCAGTGAAACATAATGAGAAATAAAGTGATGAGCAGTTACTTCCTTTATTCAGAGGATTCTATGTTATGGTCTAATACTAATGACAGTCAAGCCAGAACACTGTCTAGTATTAGTGGTACAACCTGGATCAGATGGCCTCTGGGGCTTGTATATCTAATAGATTGACAGGACACGCCTACTCCTAATGAACCAGCATTATTCTAATTTCATATAGAAAGTTTATCATCTATCTACGATATTTTATTGTATTCTGTTATATACTGTTAATAGCTGTGGCCATCTTAATCTGTCAATGTCATCGAATAAGATCCACTACAATTAATTGTTCGAGCTAATGTTAGACGGCTCAAGAAGACGACATAACTTGTTCTAAAAACTAATGTATTTGCTCGGTATTGAGTCAACTGACGCTAGCATCACCCACCTGAGGTGAGGGCGGGACAATGAACATCACGATATGCCTTTGAGGCAAATGTAGGACATATGGAAGTTTTTAAAAATATTATAATAACATAATTGTGTGCTTCGAGCGGCCAAGAACGACACATACCTCAAAACTAAACACACATATTGATTAGCTTGTTTTTCATGAGGAATATCTTGAATGATGATCCTCTTATCGTACTCAAGCAAACCGAGTCTGGCCGTCTCGTGTCAAGTATCAAATCTAGTCAAATCTACTCCGGAAGAGTAAGATATTCTGAGCGCATTTGCAATTGATTTGGCGCCCTTTTCTTGTAAGAAGGCTGTCCTTTTGTTGATCATGATGGTTGTGCTCTGTTGCCTTGCTAATCTGATTATCCCCCTCCCCTACCCTTCCACCACAAGGCCTTATGCTCGGTTGTATGAGATATTATCTTCCCGCGAAAAGAACCTACAACTGAACTCTCGGCCGTCTTACTATTTGTTATTTCGGCACAGAGTGGCCCTCACAATGTTTTAGTTAATACATGATAGATTACTAAACTATGGTAGTCATGCGTGGGCATTTTACAAACTCTAAGTTTGCTTCAAAGTGTCTATGGAGGTCAGTGGCACATGCAGCACTTAAGGGACCTTGAATTTATAAATCACCAGTTAGGCAAGTTGAACCAGTTAGTTAGTATAACTAGTTCAATAAAGGATTGTTATAGTGTATTATTGTAAAGGTCATATCTTGTCATATTTTGCCTGTCACTTCTGACTTGTTCTGGCCGCGTGGTTTCATAATCGTGCTGTTTCCCTTTTCTTCACATTCTTGTTTTCTACGGTGATGTTTTGCACAACAAAAGGGATGAAATAGTTGGTTAACGAGGCGCAAGAACGCCTTTCTGAGTTCTCTAGTGAATTTCATGTAAATCAGAGGGTTGAGTGCGCTGTTTAAGTTGGGTAAGATAATGACAACCAACACCCTGATGAATTCAGCTAAAACTGGATGAACTGGCGGTGAAGGTGACCACAGATTCTTCAACAATACAACGAAGAAAGGAAACCAGCAGATGAAAAAGGCTCCCACCACTACAGCCATCATCTTTGTCGCTTTGATCTCACGTATAAGACGTAAGGTACGATCGCTTTGAACAGAAGATCCTCCTCGCATTCGACTGTACTCGGGAGACACAAGGTTTTGTAAGGCTCTAGCATGAAAAAGCGCTACTCTAGTCAAGTAGGTGTAAGCTACAATGACGACTGCTAAGGGGAGAAAGAAAGCAAGTGTAGCTACGACGGTGTAGTACAATGGGTCGTACTTTCCACAGCCGCGGTTAGTGTTAAACACGTCCAGGTGTGGATTACTCCAGTTTAAGTTCCCCAGTGAAGCCCAGATCAGGGCATACAGCCATATAAAACCCATTAGCTTGAGACCTGTCTTTTGATCCATTAGACTTCTATATCGTAATGGTGCTTTGATGGCCAGGAACCTCTCCACTCCGATGGCTGCTAAGTTTGTTATAGACGCACAGCAAGCAAACGAGTCTGTCCAGATCCAAAAGGCACACGCTGAAAGATTCAAGCACCACTGACCATTACGCAGAGTCTGGTGGATACGAAAAGGCATGGAAAACATTGAGACCAGAATATCAGCAAGGGCTAGCGATACGAGGAGAAAGTACGTAACGCTGTGAAGACTTCGAAAGGTAGCAACAGTCAAAATGATGCCAGCATTACCCACAAACGTCATGGTACAGATGAGGGAAAGTATAACTGCAAGGGCGAGATTCTTGGCTGTTGGATGTACTTCACACCTCACATCGTTGTATTCAAGGGACGTGTTCAAAGTCGTGTTAACGTGAGCGCTCCAACTGTAATTATCTGACATGTTCATCATCGCCGAACTGACCCGCTTGTTCTTCGTCCTCGCTTCGTGGCGAACTGTTCTTTTAATCGCGCCTCACTTGTGTTTGGCGAAGCCTTCAGGACTCACGGAGGTTTATTCTTCTATTTGAATAAGATCTTGTTTCTCATTCGATGACGTCTGTAGCATCCGGAAAGCTAGAGTCAACACTTCTGCGCATTTGTATCGCGAACCTAATCCATTTTGTAATATCTTATGAACACAGAATTAAAGATGGCTCTTAAATTTGGTTTCGAGTCCGCTGTCAAAGTTTCCCAACCTCGGGGGAAATCCGGAAACATTTTGATCGAAATTGAAGTTAAAATAATTTCCATATACAAAAATGTATAATGAGTACATGTGAGTAAGAGCGCCGGAGCTCTCGAATATCTCGGCAGATTTAATATGTAGCTGGTCGTCGGGTCACTGAAGCTCCTACCAGTTGGATAATACGCCAATACGAAAATCTGCCGTTAACGCGAAGAGAGGTTTCGTCGCGGGCTGTTTACCGACTTAAGATGCAGTGTGCAGAGAACAGCTGCAATACCTTATGCAAACACCAACGCCTTAACTTCTTATTAGACTTGTCTTATACTCCACCATGAGAATTGAATGATGATGAAATTGAAATAAGTCCAGTTGATCTCGCCAACCCAAGGCAGCCTTTTCTTTGTCAGAGTGACATGATACAAAAAAAAACCACAATAAACTAGCGAGCAGTATGTGTTTTTTATCTCTATCAGGGTTATCACCCAGCCTTTCAACGAGCTTTCGTGATTATTAATTGAAAGAGGTGTCAATAAAGTGTAATCATTCTAAGGCTTTAATTCAAATAAAGTACGAACGACTTGAACAATATAGCCGGGCCATTGATCGGATGGGGAAGAAATACTGGAAAATACGTTTAGGCAACATTGACTAAAGTATTTACCATTCCACTAATACGTATGAGTGGTGTGATTGTTATGGAGCGTAAACACTAAGATCGTTTGTTCGTCCATCTTGATCATATGGGGTACGGAAGTAAATACATCGTTAACGCGCGCTTCAATCTTATTTCTTTTGACACAAGACGGTTTGTTAATCTTGTCCACTTTAATCATATTATTGTAAAAAATGAAAAACTCTTCCCCTGTCAAATTCTAGCCTATATTTAGCGAAATCTTGATGTTAAGTGCTGAAGATTGCTAAGGAAATGACTTATCGAAAATCATCATCTAATGTTCTATTGATTACTTTGCTTTTTTTCTGATATTGTTCCTCTCTCTTTCTCTCTGAATGTATACACATCAGTTTTGAGAACATTATTGACTCTTTCTCCTTTCCGCACCACAAGATTCTCTTTATACGATCCACGAGTTTAGCATTGTTTATTTTCCTATCGTGATAAACTCAGAACTGGAAGATAAATAAACACACTCTCACTTCTGTCTCGAGGGGAAATCCCCATTAACAAGGATAAGCTTTCTCGTTTGGCGGCTTACCTCATACAAACATAGCTCAAAAATATTTCAAAATAAAAACATGACATTACCGCCGGCATAAGTCAGTCCGTAAGAAAATGAGCGACTTCATATCAAGCAGCTACCAATACGTCATTTTTTGCTTTTTAATTCCACTCAAGTGTCAAAAAATGGCAAAAACCCTGACAGAGGATTACACTAAACCATAGTTACCTACGACTAAACATAGTGTTAAGAAACTGAGATGAATGTGAATGGTCTTCATTATACTCATGTTTACAGTAGATATACTAGTGTTTCTTCCGAAATAAGGTTTTCAATGAGTATGTTTTACATATTCAATAACTCAATGGCAGCTCGTTATCTGCCACTAAAACACATAAACACACATTAACATAAACTCCTTGTTCTGGCCTCCAAATCATTCAGATATTTCAAGCAGACTGTTAGGAAACCGATAGTCATTCTTTGGTTTTGCTTTGCCGGGTTATGGAAAGAAGAGACAGACTATTAATCCATCTAGCGTTATAGCATAGCGCTACTTTTGATCCGATTACATATGATCTTGTAAGAGCTAAAATAAAGCGATGAGGATTGGGGAAATAAGGTAAAATTGAATTAGTCCACGCAGCCTTAGCTAAACCTTAAACTGTAGGCTTTTTACCGGCCAGACCCGGCGCAATAACATTAGTTTTGTACACTACTTAGCTAAAAGGTTATATAAAAACTTGAATATAGATGGTAGATCAACGATGAACTTCCAGTATATATACTTCCAGTATATATATATCATATACATCAATAAGAAATTTAAAACATGCCATATTTACTGATTGAAGGATGTATAATCATCAGTGGCAACTGTTTTACTCAGTTGAAGAGTTTAAGACTGGATTGTCTGGTTTTAGTGCGAATATATATTCATTCACAAACGGATTGCATTGACTCGAGTGTTACTTCAGGTGACACCCAAAGTCATAATAATAGAAATACTCTTACAAGATCAAAAATACACTGCTTATCTGCTAAATAGCTCAAGAGGGATTACATGTAGAGAAACAAGTGCCGGACATGAACTATTTTCATACAAATGAGATCTCATTTATACGCAAACATTGGAAGCGATCATTGGTTATCCCAGTTAGGTTCAGTCAGAACCACAAGGTCGTAAACAAGTGTGATTGAGTGTTTGTATTCAGTACTCAGACGTAATGATCTGGTGTGACGCCACAAGACAAGATGGTCAGGTGGTTTAAATAGGCTTAGATTCCCATGAACCAGTATTTAGTTGCAAAGTAAAAGGATTTGTAAAAATGAATGAGTGAAGAATGAAGAGAGACTGATCTCCTGCACTGAACATGCAAAAAAACTGAAGATGTCAGTAACAACAACATTGAGATGGCATTTAGATGTTTATTGCCAATAGAACTTTACAGCTTTTACGATGTTTATATCAAAATACAGCTAGCGGCCTGCAGGTTACTTTAGGCATCAATAGAATAAAACTGACCTCACTAATCATTTCCCTCCACTGCATTAACAACAACCACAACTACTGATAAGTTGATTGGCAGACCTAGTCTTCCTGACAGGTTTTTTAGTTGCTATCGAAACACAAGCTTGTAAATACATACATACACATATTTTAAGAAGGTTCTATTGTTCTCTAGGAAATAAAACACATCAAAAGAAAAGAAAAGAAAAAGATTTTTCTTCGCGTATTTTCAACAAGCGACAGGATTGTTATATTTTTAGAGAGGCCAGAGGATCCTCATTCCAATACAGTAAAAAGCCACTGACACTGATCATATTACATGCACTTCTGTTTAGATCGTCGTTCAGATCCGCATACGTCTGTACACTCACGCATTACAAGGCGAGCAAGGTTTCTTTATAGCTGCTGACTTGAATTACATTCAGTCAAACAACCAAAAAACATCGTTATAGCAATCAGAATAACAAATTCGTGTCCTTGACTCAGTCAAAATACCTATCCAATACTGACGGGGCCCATGTACGTGGCTATTGGGACCAACTGCCCTCTGGCTCAGCTTTTGGCTCCTGAGACCGAAGTCGAAAGCTTTTAGCTTTCTTTTCTTTAAATACAAAGGTAATTTAATTATTTGAATTATTAGGGAGAGATTTTTCTCCGTTTATACTAGAAATTATTTACGAACCTCAAATGTAATTCTCTCTCAACAATTGCTACTAAATGTGAGCCTCAAACAGGTCACGTGACTTAGGCTGGTTATGATGCTAACATTATCATGATTAACGTTGAACTCACGAACATGTTTAAGGCGTGATTACGCATAGCAATTTTGAATGTCTACACGGTGCAACGGAGACGCAATTGTTGCCAAAAGTAGAAACGAATTCTACTTTTCACAACGATTGCTGCAACTTGTCTTGCAACGTTTTTCATATTCCGCTGAAGGTTACACGCTGCAATGCAACTTGTGTCGCAACGCGGCTGCGAGACAAGTTGCAGATGAAATTGCGCCGTGTAATCGCGCCTTTAGGACCTTTCTATATTTCACTCATACAAGCCATCATCAGCTGCCAAGTTATACTTCACTGTGTACCAGTCCAACCAGTTTGCAAGGTCTTTTTCATGAGCCTCCAGCCAGGCGCCATTCAGTCTAACGAGTTCCAAAGCTTTCTTGAACTGTCGTAGCATCTCTTCTCCGTTTAAATTCTTTTCGATGTAATCCTTAAGCTATAAAAATAGTACAATGAATTTAATTGTTAACGGTCAAAAACAAAACTTGAAGACGTTTTTAATAGAAGATTCCTGTAGTCTCCTCACCTGTTGCATACGATAGGTGGTAGAAAACCTCTTGGATACCACTGGCAAATGACCCATCAAGTCAGCCCTGTCAGGCATAAGCAAGTCAAATCACACTATCAGGTGCTGGATACATAATATGCATAAAAGGTAACATACAAAAGGAGTGTTCTCACCTTGGAAGAATGAAGTTCAATGCTACCTTGTGTCCAACTGGATTGCGGTTCGCAACAAAATCGTACATGTATTTGGCAAACTGCTGCTTGACTATGGACTGATTCTGGCCGAGCTTAAGGTAACTGAGACAAAACGAAACGATCTTCTAAATGATAGTCTCGCTTCATCATTCCCTCTACCCCTCTATCTCTCTATTGTTTTATAAGTTACAACACCCATTCCTTCCCTCCCTCCCTCAGTATTGTTTTCTACAATGACAAGCTTAGAGTTGTTGATAAACAAGTTTTCCAAATGTGCATACTTCAATAATGCATCTTCTTTGGATGAGCCAGCCAGTCCCATGAGAAGGGGTTGGATCTCTGAAGGAACGGTAGTTGTCTGGACCGCTTCTAACACCTTTTGCCAATCTTTTTGGTCTCCTTGACGTACTCCATAGTAATACACCAGCTGACGAAGAGCAGGAGTGATACTGTACAACACAATTAACTGCATCAGATGGCAATACAGATGGCAATACAGATGGCAATACAGATGGCAATACAGCCCAACACTGGTGAAAATCCATCTCCTGATAGAACTATTGTCATAATAACACTTACACATACATGCAGCCCAACACTG